>WNGS01158257.1:114253-116521 GCA_020271785.1 Procambarus virginalis
AATAAACAAGAAACTCACTCAGTGAGTTTGCTTATTCCTTAATGGAGACATAACCTCCACCACACTCACTCACTCACCCAATAGGCTCAGGAACCTGTACACCTGTTGATTGATGCTTGAGAGGCGGGACCAAAGAGCCAGAGCTCAACCCCTGCAAGCACAATTAGGAAAGTACAATTAGGTGAGTACTCACTCCCTCACTCCCTCACTCACTGTCTCTCTCTCTGTTACCGACATTCAGTAATGTTGACAGCTCTCGGCCACTGCAACAATATGGCTTTCTTTTGAGATCCTTGTTAATGATTAACTACTGTGTGGCCGATAACATGATTTTGGTAAAGTTGAATGTTGCAGTGTGGTGCTGGCGATGCTCCCCCCCCCCCTTCCACCTTGTTGCACAGTCGCTTGGGGCATGCAAGTTCATTTACTGGTGGTTGGACTGGATATGGCAGACGCCTCGGCTAAGGTGTGGCAATACAACTGGCTGGTAGACCCACTCCCCCAAGCACTCAAACCTTGCATACCGTCTAGTTTCTTCCGTGTGTAGACGGGACCACGCCTACCCCCCTCTTCCAGCGTGGAAGAGGGATAATGAGGTTTCCCTCATTATATATCCTCTTCCTCTCTCTTCTTTATACCACTTTTCCCTCCATCCCTCCCTCCCTCTCTTTCTTCTCTCACCAGCTCTCGTCTCTTATTTATCTACCGCCTCTCTCACCCCTTCTCTCTCTCCTCATCAGTTTATTCCAATTCTTTCTTGGTTCCCCTCATCTTCTATTATGATTTCAGGTAATTTTTTAATTAATCAGTGTATTGATTCTTGCATTTTCCCATTGTTTTCCTTGCACTTTCCCCCTAATTCCCCAGTCTTCACCTTATTTTCTTTGTTTCCCCTCTTCGTATCCTGTATTTTTCCTTCAACTGCTTGTTCCATTCCCCACCTCCTTCCCTCCTTCTTTATTTTCCCTCTCCTGTGTTTTCTTCACTTTTCCCACTCTTTCTCCTGCCCCGTTTCATCTCCTCTCCCTTATCTTTCACATCCCCTCTCTTCCCTCTCGTTACGGCCTGTGTCTACTTTATCCACCCCCCTCTCCATTACTATTCTCATCTCGCACCTCTTTTATTTCCTCATTGCCTCTCATCCTCATCTTTTTTTTCCTCATTTCTCTTCGTACTCGCATGTTCTCTCCTACGTAATTATCTCTCTTCCTCTCTCATCTTTCCTATTTATCAATGTGATGCTTTCACTTCGTGAATATTGTGAATTCTTGTATTCTAGGCTTTACTCTCCGCCCCTTTCTTATTCACCGTTCGTTCCCATCTGTTTTCTTGTACTGTTTTACCCTTTTATCCTTTTTCCACCTGCCTTCCGTTCATTTTTCCCTCCTTTCAATGCTCTTTACCTCCCCATTCATTCCATTTCTTTCATTTCCCTGCCGTTCCCGTTCTTTTACCCGTCCCTTAAACCCTTTTGTTTCCATTCCTTTATCCGCATCCGTTTCGTTCCTTGCCTCCTTTACCCTGCTTTCTATTCCTACCTTTTACCCTTCCGTTCTTTCCCTTCCCTTACATTCCTCTCACCCCCCGCCCATTCCACTATTCTCCCCCCCCCCCCTCACCATCCCTCCCTTCTACACTATATCTGGCCTGTTTCAGCCACCATTATGTATTCATGGGTTTCTTTTAATGGGAGTCACGTGTGGGCCGGCACGTCGTACAGGCACCTGTTGTGGTTGGTGGTGATGGGCCGGGTTGTTGTGGTTGGCTGGTGGTGATGGGCCGGGTGGTTGGGGTTGGCTGGTGGTGATGGGCCGGGTGTTGTGGTTGGCTGGTGGTGATGGGCCGGGTGGTTGTGGTTGACTGGAGCAGTAGAGAGAGATGTGTACTCAGCAGTAGAGAGGTGGGTGCTCACCTAGCAGTGTCTGCTGAGCAGTAGAGAGGAGAGGTGTGTGCTCACGTAGCATTGTCTGCTGAGCAGTAGAGAGGAGAGGTGTATGCTCACGTAGCAGTGTCTGCTGAGCAGTAGAGAGGAGAGGTGGGTGCTCACCTAGCATGTCTGCTGAGAAGAAAGTGGGCTACTAGCATGTAGAAGTAGAGAGGAGGGTGTGCTCACTAGAGTGTCGCGAGATGAGTGTCTCACGTAGCAATGTTGCTGAGCAGTAGAGAGAGAGTTGGTGTTTACTCACCTAGCAGTGTCTGCTGAGCAGTATAGAGGTGGGTGCTCGCCTAGCAGTGTCTGCTGAGCAGTAGAGAAAGATGTGTACTCAG
>WNGS01158260.1:21307-32902 GCA_020271785.1 Procambarus virginalis
GTGTATTAATACAACAGATAGTTAACCTGGTGTTTGGGACGTCGGACTGGCTGCAGGTGGCCACCAGGGATGCTGACCGCTTCCAGGAGTATGGTGACGACTTCCAGTGGAGGCAGGGCTACGACACCCTCGTCACCCACCTCATGGTACGCTATAGTCATCCAACGAATTGTAGGCTATTGTCACCCACCGTAAGGTAGGCTCTAGTCACCCAGTGTAAGGTAGGTTCTAGTCACCCGGTGTAATATAGGATCTAATCACCCGCCCTAAGGTAGGCTCTAGTCATGGGGGAATTTTTCCAACAGGAACTAATTGTTGAACTGTAAAATTTTAAATTTATTAGATTTACTTTATTATAAATAATTGAAAATGGAACATATTTTGCAAAGGGGTCCTGCTGAGTGTTATCCTCTCACAAATTTGGAGGGGTATACTTAAGTATACTAACTCTCAGGAACCATTATTATTAATCACATAATAATAACTAATATAAGTTGCTACCGAGCTAGTTTCTACTAAAGGATTAGTGAACACTTAAACACTTTGCAGTTGATTAGAGAAGGATTTGGTCATCCAGCCCTGCACGTGTCCTGATCATACGAGCTGATTCTCGTGTGGGCGAGGCAATATGGCGACTGGAATGGTTATATGAAGATAAATGACTGTAGGATGTAGTCACCCACCGTAAGGTAGGCTGTAGTCACCCACCGTAAGGTAGGCTGTAGTCGCCCACCGTAAGGTAGGTTGAAGTCTTCCACCATAAAGTAGGCTCTAGTCACCCATCGTAAGGTAGGATGTAGTCACAGACCGTAAAGTAGGCTATAATCACCCATTGTAAATTAAGCTGTAGTTACCCACCGTAAGGTACGTTCTTGTCACCGACCATAAGGCAGGCTGTAATCACCCATCGTAAGGTAGGCTGTAGTCACTCATCGCAAGGCTGGCTGCAGTCACCCACTATAAGGTAGGCTGTAATCACCCACTTAATTTAGGCTATATTCACCTATCATAAGGTAGGCTGTAGTCACTCATCGTAAAGTAGGTTGTAGTCACCCACGATAAGGAAGGCTGTAGTCACCCACTATAGGGTAAGCTGTATTCACACACCGTAAGGTAGGCTGTTTGTTATCCACTGTAAGGTAGGCTCTTACTACCCACTATAAGGTAGGCTATAGTCACCCACTGTAAGGTAGGCTGTAGTCACCCATCGTAAAGTAAGCTGTAGTCACCCGTAGTAAGGTAGGCTGTAGTTACCCACTATAAGGTAGACTGTAGTCACCCACTATAAGGTAGACTGTAGTCACCCACTATAAGGTAGACTGTAGTCACCCTCTATAAGGTAGACTGTAGTCACCCTCTATAAGGTAGACTGTAGTCACCCACTATAAGGTAGACTGTAGTCACCCACTATAAGGTAGACTGTAGTCACCCACCGTAATGTAGGCTGTACATATGAACATAAGAACAAAAGTATCTGCAGAAGGCCTATTGGCCCATACGCGGCAGCTCCTATTTATAACCACCCAATCCCACTCATATACATGTTCAACCCTCGCTTAAAACAATCCAGGGACACCACCTCCACCACGTTACGCAGTAATTGGTTCCACAAATCAACCACCCTGTTACCGAACCATTATATACCCAAGTCTTTCCTAAATCTAATCTTATCCAATTTATACCCATTGTTTCGTGTTCTGTCTTGTGTTGATACTTTTAATACCCTATTAATATCCCCTTTGTTATGTCCATTTATCCACTTGTAAACTTCCATCATGTCACCCCTAACTCTTCGCCTTTCCAGAGAATGCAATTTAAGCTTCATTAATCTTTTTTCATATGAAAGATTTCTAATTTGGGGAATTAACTTAGTCATCCTACGCTGGACACGTTCAAGTGAATTTATATCCATTCTATAGTACGGCGACCAAAACTGAAATGCATAATCAAAATGGGGCCTAACAATATATATAGTGCAAGATATAGCTGAAGAACCACACCAGGTGTCTTGTTACTAACGCTTCGATTAATAAATCCGAGTGTCCTATTTGCCTTATTACGAAAAATCATGCATTGATCCTTTGGTTTTAAATTCTTACTAATCATAACTCCCAGATCCCTTTCGCAATCTGACTTCGCAATCTCAACACCATCTATCTCGTATCTTGTAACTCTATCATCATTACCTAGCCTCAAAACTTTACATTTATTAGCATTAAACTGCATCTACCAGTCTTTTGACCATTTTAAAACCCTATTTAGATCAACTTGAAGTGATAGCGAGTCTTCTTTCGTGTTAATTTCCCTACCGATTTTTGTATCATCTGCAAATTTGCAAATGTTGCTACTCAAACCTGAATCTAAATCATATATATATATTATAAATAACAGAGGTCCCAGGACAGAGCCTTGAGGCACTCCACTAACAACATTATCCCACTCTGACTTAACCCCATTTATACTAACTCTCTGTTTCCATTGGAATAGCCATGCCCTAATCCAACTTAATATAGCACCCCCAATACCATGAGCCTCTATTTTTTTTAATTAGTCTTTCATGTGGCACTGTATCAAAAGCTTTGCTAAAGTCAAGGTAAACAACATCACAATCCTTACCACTATCAACTGCCTCAACTATGCTGGAATAAAAAGATAGCAAATTTGTTAAACATGAACGGCCATTTATAAAACCATGTTGCGACTCATTTATTAATTTATGTTTTTCAAGATGAAGACGAATTGTATTTGCAATTATCAATTCAAGTAACTTTCCCACAATAGACGTTAGGCTAATTGGCCGATAGTTTGACGCAAGTGATCTATCTCCTTTCTTAAAAATTGGTATCACATTAGCTACCTTCCATGGCTCTGGCACTCTACCTAAATCTATTGATTTATTAATATGGTAGACAGTGGCTCGGAAAGCTCCTCTTTGCATTCTTTAAGCACTCTGGCAAACACTTCATCCGGCCCTGGGAATTTGTTTGGTTTTAGTTTTACTAATTGTTTAATTACATCCTCCCTGGTAACTGCTAAACTAGTCAACCTGTCCTCATCCCCACCCACATAGACTTGTTCGGCTGAAGGCATATTGTTAAGTTCTTCTTTAGTATATACAGATATAAAATATTTGTTAAAAATACTACTCATCTCCCTGTTATTATCCGTTATTTGACCTGTCTCCGTTTTTAATGGACCTATCCTTTCCCTAGTCGTTGTTCGATATAACTGTTTTGTTCAACCAGTTTATTCCACTAAAATTAAAGTCACTCATGACATAAATATTGTTAGATCTAGATGCTCTAGATATTTCATCCCATAGATGCTTTGCTTCCATTCTGTCTAAATTTGGTGGCCTATATATAACTCCTATTATAATATTATTTGCTTTTTCGTTTAATTCTATCCAAATAGTTTCTGGGTTGCTCAGTTTTGATTCCCTCTTTGAGACTACATTTCAAATTGTCCCTAACGTATATGGCTACTCCACCTCCTCGTCTAATATATCTATCTGTGTGAAATAGTTTAAATCCATTTATTTGATATTCAGCTAATAGTTCTCTATTTTCTACATTCATCCACGTTTCGGTAAGTGCAATAATATCTATTTTTTCTGTGCAGACAAGAGCATTTAATTCGTTAATTTTATTTCTTAGACTTCTACTGTTAGTGTAATATACCCTAAGTGAATTGTTTTTTTGAGGCCCTTCTCTTTCCCTGATCATTTTTCCAATTCCTTTCTCCCACAAACATACTTTTATTACCTCCTTCCTCCAAATAAATTCCCATACCACTATCTACTAACAGTTTAAACCCAAACACCTCTAACCACTGATTCCAATGAGTTCGCAACAGCAACAACCCCAGCCCTCGATAGATGCACCCCATCCCGAGCATACATTTCATTTCTTCCATAGAAGTGTTCCCAGTTGAAAGATATTGCATTTGATTTGCAATATCTTTCCAGCCGGCAATTGACACCAAGTGCCCTTGACATCCATTCATTTCCCACTCCCTTTCTTGGCAGAATGCCACATATGATCGGGATTCCTCCCTTGCTCCTAACTAATTCAATGGCTGTCCTGAATCTCTGTATTAATTCCTCACTCCTAACTCGTCCAACATCATTACCCCCTGCACTAATACAAATAATGGGTTTGTTCCCATTTACCATCATAATATCATTCATGTTTCCAACAATATCACCAATTCCAGCTCCCGGAGAGCAAACCCTTAATTTGTTCCCCCTATCTCTGGCACAAAACGTTCTGTCTAAATACCTCACCTGGGAATCTCCCACAACCAAAATTCGCTTCGGTACCTCCTTAACTTTCTGAGCACCCTGAGGGGGCCCGCGCTCCGCCGCTCCTCGCTGATTTCCGTTCCGAGTGAACTGCAAGCTCACCACAGCACTCATCCTCCAACACGGCAAATGAATTTGCTGTCCTTAGGGCGTCTGTAGGCGGCCTTGTCAAGGTCATCTTAAGACCCCTGTCCTTAACGACTTTCCACGACGAGGTCTTGTTAATATTGGTCTCCTCCTTCGTTTCTTCCCGATGCTTCAGCTGTCGTACCTCCTCTCATAGGGAATCCATCTCTGCTCTCAGAGTTCCAAGTAGATTCATCAATTCCTTCACTAATCCTTCCATTATTGCTATAATAATGTTACTACAATCGGAGCTCCAGCTAACACAACCTCTCACTGTGACTGCACCTGACTGACTGTAGTCACACATCGTAAAGTACGCTGTAGTCTCTTACCATATGGTAGGCTGTAATCACCATTGTAAGGTAGGCAGTATTCACCCATCGAATGGTAGGCTGCAGTCACTTACCACAAGATTGGCTGTAGTCACCCATCGTAAGGTTGGAAGTAGTCCTGCTCCGTTAGGTGGGCTGTAGTCACGCACAGTAAGGTAGGCTGTAGTCACTCATCATAAAGTAGGCTGTAGTCACGCTTTGATAGGTAGGCAGTAGTCAGGCACAGTTAGGTAGGCTGTAGTCATGCACAGTAAGGTAGGCTGTAGTCACCAAATATAAGGTAGACTGTTGTCCCTCACCATAAGGCAGTCAATAGTCGCCCATCGTAAGGTAGGCTGTGTTCACCCACCGTAAGGAAGGCTGTAGTCACCCACAATAAAGTAGGCTGTAGTAACACACTATAAGGTATGCTGTAGTCGCCTGTCGTAAGGTAGGCTGTATCACCCCACCATAAGGTAGGCTGTAGTCACCCAATGTAAGGTAGGCTGTAGTCATCTATCGTATGGTAGGCTGTAGTCATCCATCGTATGATAGGCTGTAGTCACCCACAATGAGGTAGACTGTAGTCACCCACTATAAGGTAGGCTGTAGTTACCCACTATGAGGTAGGTGATAGTCACCCAATATGAGGCAGGTTTTTATTCACCCATCGTTAGGTAACCTGCAGACACCCATTGTATGGCAGGCGGTAGTCACCCACTGTAAGGTTGGCTGCAGTGACCCACCGTAGGGTACGTTCATTTCACCGACCATAAGGCAGGCTGTAATCACCCATCGTAAGGTAGGCAGCAGTCACTCATCGTATAGTAGGCTGTAGTCACCCCGCAATAAGGAAGGCTGTAGTCACCCCGCAATAAGGAAGGCTGTAGTCACCCCGCAATAAGGAAGGCTGTAGTCACCCCGCAATAAGGAAGGCTGTAGGCACCAATCACAAGGTAGGCTTTAGTCACCCCACCGTAAAGAATGTTGTAGTCACCCATTGTAAGGTAAGATGTTGCCACCTATCGTATATTAGGCTGAAGTCACCCACCATAAGGAAGGCTCTAGTCACCCATCGTAAGGTAGGAAGTAGTTACCCACTATAAGGTAGGCTGTTGTCACCCACAATAAGGTAGGCTGTAGTCAGTCACTGTAAGGTAGGATGTAGTCACCCACCGTAAGGAAGGCTGTAGTAACCAACCATAAGGTAAGCTGTAGTCACCCACAATGAAGAAGGCTGAAGCCAACCATAGTAAGGTAGGCAGTAGTCACCCACCATAAGGTTGGCTGTAGTCACCTATCGTAAGGTAGGCTGTAGTCTCCTACCGTAAGGTAGGCTGAAGTCACCCATCATAAGGTTATCTTGAGGTAGTCTTGAGATGATTTCGGGCTTTAGTGTCCACGCAGCCCGGTCCTCGACCGGGCCTCCACCCCCAGGAAGCAGCCCGTGACAACTGACTAACACCCAGGTACCTATTTTACTGCTAGGTAGCAGGGGCATAGGGTGAAAGAAACTCTGCCTATAGTTTCTCCCCGGCGCCCGGGATCGAACCCGGGACCGCAGGATCACAAGTCCAGCGTGCTATCCGCTCAGCCGACCGGCTCTCGGTCGGTAGGCAGTAGTCACGCAAAGTTAGGTAGGCTGTTGTCATGCACAGTAATATAAGCTGTAGTCACGCACAGTTAGGTAGGCTGTAGTCACCCACAATATGATAGGCTGTATTCATGCATAATAAGGTAGGCTGTAGTCACACTCAATTAAGAAGGCCGTAGTCATGCACTGTAAGGTAGGCTGTAGTCAGCCACTATAAGGAAGGATGTAGTCACCCATCATAGGGTAGGCTGTAGTTAAGCACAGTAAGATAGGCCTCGTATTGTAAGGTAGGCTTTAGTCTCCCCCCCCCTCCCTGTTCAGCCCGTTGACGCCGTGAGGGGGGCTTAGTGGGCGGCTGCCGGAGTGTGATGCTCCTTGGGACAGTCCTCTGTCCTTTTGTGGCCTTGTGCTCCTGCTGCTGTCCTCTCTAATTGTGCTGAACACCTTTTCCTTTTCCTTCTGTTTCGTTTTTCTCCCCCTCTTCTCCTATCTGCTTGTCGTTTCCTGCCAACCTTTTGCTTGTTTTGGTTATTCCTTTGGACTTCTTCTATTTTGACGCCCGGGTGCTTCAGGAGGCATACTCTTGCACCCGTAGAACTGTAGTACCCAACGTCTCGAACGAGGGGAACCTTTTATTGTCAATCCCCCCTTTCGTCACTGAACCCGATCTCGACGGATTCATGGTTCTTAAGGTGGCATTTGTGGGGCGTATACTCACGACGCACCCCTAGGGGGCCCCGGCATGATCGGCGATAGCTTCCTGTTGGGTGTCCTGCCTCTAATTGTGGCTCCATGGTGGGTGTGGGGGCACATTCGTGGATGAATTTGTCACTCTTTGTCTGTATGTTGTTGAATGTTTCTGTTGTACCCTCTCAGGCTCGTGGGGTGGGCGACCAAGTCCCCGAGTCGGCCTGTATTGGAGGACCGGGCTTTGTAGCCCCTGCTGCATTGGGCCTCAAACTTGCTTCTCCTTTGACATTTCTGACTTCTTCCCCCAGCTCCCCTCCCTCCTCTGTGGTTGGGTCGAGCCTCAAGCCCCCAGTGGTGAGCACTTCGTCCTCTGGTGCGGCTAAGTCTCTCATTGTGACCACTGCGCCTTTTAACCACTCTCTCACTGGAGGTTCTCACCGCTGTCTGCGCCACGGCCGCTCTCGCTCGATTCCTTCCCGTACTGATGCGTATCAAGCCTTGTTTGGTCCCGCTTCATGGACCCAATACTTTGATCTCCTCCCTCTTGATTCTGCGCCTCCTGACGATTTCTCCCTCCATCGGTATCTTGTTGATTCCGTGGATGCGTCTGTTTCCTTCAATCCCACTCGTCTCGGTACACGTGTCGTTGCTGCTCCTTCTCAGGATGCAGCTTCCCGCTTGGCTGCTTTATCCTGCCTTGGAGAGATCCCTGTTCGGGTCTCAAAGAACGCTCGGATGAATGCCAGTGTTGGCACTATTCTCCTTCCGCTCCATGTTGCGACCAATGTTCGGAATCTGCAGGACTGCCACGATGATATTCCGCATATCCTTGATGCCCAAGGCCATTCTGTCCTCCAGGTAGACTCATTTACTCGTCCCCCTCGTGGTCGTCGCCGTCAATCCCTTCGGGTTGGGAAGATTACATTTGATGGTAGGACCCTTCCATCCTCTGTCATTCTTGCTGGTGCAAGGTGCTCTGTCCAGGAGTATATTCCTTCTCCTCGGCTTTGTAACAAGTGCTGGAGGTTTGGGTATGGTGCCCTGCGCTGCTCTGGGACTGTCTCTCTCTGTCCTTTGTGTGGGGGTGAAGGTCACTCTAAGTCGGTTGTCAGGAGACATATTTTTCCTGCTCTCTCGTGCACTGAATGAAGTACGAAATTGCATAGTGCACCAGTGATGTGCACCATGATTCAACTTTCTGATTATAAACTTTTCCACAGTCGTGTTGGGTGTCAATGGACAGCCCAGGACATATGCTAGCTAGTGATGTCATTCTGATCGCTGTATCAGGTCTGTGAAGGAAATTACAGGAGGGAGTTGATTTCAGGGAGATTTGGTACAATTCAAGTGTCGAGAGGGAGGTATGGGGGGTTAACGGCTGTAGACCAACCCCCCTATCACGTGTCCACCTCGTGAGCGAGGGGGGTAGCGTCATGAGGCAGGTGCGCCATTGGCCGAGGCCCCTGGGCCTCAGGAATGCTGAACCGTGATTGGTCAAGACGCTGAGGGGTACCACATGGTATGCTTGAGGCCGTCTTGGCGGGAAAAATCATTCTTACCTCATACGCTTGCTAGGGGAGACGTATCTTCCCGTGCTAGGCCAAGCCACGGGAAATACCGCCTGCAACGTTACTAAAGTCACGCCTATATTCTTGCTATCTTGCCGTGTGCCGTCCGTAAGAATCCGGTAATCGGGAAGGTGCATGAACCGTACCAGTGTGAACTTTGTCGTCTAAGCGCGGGATAGTGAGACGCCATCTTAGAGCAACTGGACTAGGTGAGGCCGTTAATTATCGCGCTAGGATAGTGACATCAGCCGTCTAACGCATCTGTGCGTGAAGGTACTGCAGTGAGACGTGCTAGAGAAGGTTTCAGTGTTATGAGAGAAACCTGAAATACGAAACTCTGAGAAAACGAACGAACAGTGTAGAACTCTGTCACGTGAACCGTGTAGCACCGTGTACCGTCGTATCCTGGGGTACCGTGTCAAGTGGAAGGGCGTGGTACCGCATCCCCGCTGTGTATATCTGTTGTGCGCACACCCTGGTCGGCCTAGGCCTGAGTGCCCGCGACACCTGGTCGCTGTGTGTGGAGCTAAACCCCGTGGTCGAGGACCCTGTGCTCCACCTGACCACGTGTAGGAAGTGAGGACGTCTACGTCAGCATCCAGCAGCAGCAGTGGGAGTGTGAGAGTGACGAATGTATGAGTGTGTGTAGCGGGCCCGCATGTGATGTAAGTACAGTACACTGTTTCAGTTTGGGTAATAAAACTCTGAAGCTGGGTTCGTCCCCAGTGTTCCGTCTATCCTCTGTCCCTGTGACCACCTAATGAGGTGAATGGGAATTGGAGACGTTTGAGTTACCCTGTTTGACGTCACCAAGTTGAGGTTGGGCCCAACTGTGATTTTGACGTGTGTGAGGACACATAGAGACACATCCAGTGGTGGAGTACAGTGAGTTAATTGCTTCTATGTTCTCTATGTACCGTGTATGTAATTTGCTGTAATTTGATTCCCTTTTTCAGCAGTGAAAGTGGTAACAGGGAGGTTTCCCTTGGTTATAAATAATTTTCATTATTATATTGGCCAGCGCTTATTTTACTGTTGTGTGGTGGTAAAGTGTGAATTATTGGGGAATAATTTACTGGGTAATCATTTACAAGTTTTGCCGTGAGTGGCAAGGATGTACTGTGTTGTACTGTGATGTACCGTGTGTAAACCGTAGACAAGTTTGTCCTTGGTGGAAGGCGTTGTGTACTGTGAAGGATTCCGTGAGAATTAAAGTCAGTTAACGTCACCGGGGGTCACGATTTACTTAACGAGGTCACTTGTTCGTTGAACATTGTTGAGATTAACGTAGAGACGTGTAAAGGCAACAGTCACAGTGAAGTTCACGCCGTGGAGGAATTGTCAAGTGAAGACTAACGTAGTGTTAACGATTTAACGAGCTGTCGTTAATTGATTGATTAACGTAAGGGGTTGATCGGTCTGTTATGATCGGAGTCAATTGCGCTGTAATTAAGCTGCTGTAATTCGTTGGACTGATCAGATCTGTCTGTGGACAGAGTGATTAAGCACTCGTAGCTAATTAAGGAGAATTAGTAACCGCCACTTAGTGAATTCACCAGGTGTTGATGTTGTTGTTTACACGTAGTGTGTTGTAACCTTGTGTGTGTACAGTAGTCTACCCTCGTTAAGGTAATCTTGTCGTAAGACCGGAAGTGAACTGTCAGTTGAGAGACAGTAGGCTTTATCAATACTCGTCTGAATTAATAGGCTGTTGTATTCAGTAATTAATTGGGAATTACTCACCGAATGCTTGACTTTCAAGTTGATGTAATTAATTGATTTACGAGTTATTGTTGCCATTTAAGTGTCGTTGAGACACGTGTGTGTTAACGTAATTGTTTAAATTCATTAGAGTAACTTTTGTTGTTGATTGTGCTGAGAGACAAGTGTTAACGTAAGATTTTTATAAGGGGTTATCATTCTTGGATTAACCGCCTTGTTACTTGGTACCTCGTTGAGAGCAGCGAGCGCCAGTCAAGTTTAGTGATTATTGTTCACCGTGAAGCCGTGACAATATTGATTGCAAGCTTGCGTCACCAGTGGGCACCACTTTGTTCAGTTAGTGTCATTGTTCAGTCAGCGACGACGGGATAAGGTTACCGTGGGTCCATCAGGCTGTTGATTAGCTGTTCTTGAATGTGCCACTGGGGTGACAGTAAAGTAACGTCAATTCACTGTGTAGTAGTTCAAGTTTATTTTGTGAATAAATTGTTTGTTATAGAAAACGGTCGTTTACGTCAAACCTTCCAATATTACTGCCCCACATTTCATGTCCTGCAACGCTTTGCCTGCTTATGTTCATATCAAGTCTGTATCTAAAGCTCGAGTCCATTGCACAGCACCACACTTCTATAAATACGAAGTGAGAATCCGTCGGCTACCCTTTATTAGTTGTCAACTAGGAGGAGCCAGCGACCTAAGTGACAGGTGTTACCCGGGTGGTTTCGCCTGGCGGTTTGCTCCCGCGGTCCTATGATCTTAGGCTTTAAGATTAAATATCTGCCACTGGCAGCTCTTGCTGTTTAAGGTCTGCCTCTCTTGCGAGGTAGTTACGATTAACGTAACATCAATAGGACTTACTTTCTTTTGATAATTGTCAAAGAAAAAAAAATCTCACATCGGTGTGCACTTCTCCCCAGTCTCGCTGCCTCAACTGCGGTGAGGCCCATCCTACCTTCTCCTGTGCCTGTATCCATTACAAGCTTGAGGCAGCCGTCCTCAACTCGAAGCATCGGGAGCGTTTATCTTTTCATGAGGCGAGGCGCCAGGTTCACCGGCTCCCACCTTATGATCGCGAGTTGCGCTCTTCCTTTCCTCGTCCTTCCCACCTTCCTCAGACCCACAGCCGTTTCCGGGCCTTGGACCCCTGGTACGCCCAATGCCCTCTCCTCTGTTCCTTTGAGTTCTGTCCCGAAGGGTCCCCCTCCTGGTCCTCTGTCTGGGGTTCCCCTTCTTTCTGCCCTGTCTGTCATGTCTCTTGTGTCTTCTTCGTCGTCTCCCTCC
>WNGS01158262.1:6564-31690 GCA_020271785.1 Procambarus virginalis
GCCCTCATGGCTCTCGGGTCCTTTAATCCCGGTTCATCCGTAGTTGTCGAGATCCAGCATTGGCTGTTTCTTGTTACAGTAGGTTTAAGTCGGTTGAGTTTTGTTGGGTTCCAGCCATATTGGTGTGTCTTTAAATGAGCGTGCAGATGCTGCCGCCAAGGAAGCTGTCCGCTCTTGTCCCGTCTCTCGTAAAGGTATTCCATATTCCGACTTTTACCCGGTTATCCATTCCTCCATCTTTACCCGTTGGCAGGCTTCTGGGTCGTCTGCTACTGGTAACAAACTCCGTACTCTTAAATGTTGTGTTTCCTCGTGGCCATCCTCCTACCACCGTAACCGGCGGTGGGAAACTGCTCTGGCGAGGTTGCGTATAGGCCATACTCGCTTAACCCATGGTCACTTGATGGAGCACCGCCCTGCTCCTTATTGTCCTAATTGCGTTGTCCCTCTTACGGTCATGCATGTCCTTCTTGAATGTCCTGACTTTCAGGACTAGCGTGTGTCTTGCTTTCCGATCGCCCCTCGCGGTCACTTGTCCCTCTATAGAATTCTTGGTGACTCGGATACTTTTGATATCGTTTGCCTTATGCGTTTTTGTTCTCGTATTGGCATCCTTGGTGATATTTAGCGCCCTCTGATTATTCCGCACATTTGATGGTGCTACATAGCCTTTCTGGTTTGGTGCCTTCTTTTGATAATTACTTACTTACTTAGTTCTGGGTCTATACTTGTCTGCATAAAAAGGCTGGTTGCAGGAAAACAAGGCAAAAGTAGCAAAATACAAAATAGAAAACAAAGAAAAGTAGAATAAAAAAATTCTAAAGTAATATAAACTTAATGGTAATTTAAGTAATAAAAACTTAATGGGAACTAGGAATGTAAAAAATGAACTAGAATAATTAATAACAATAGATGACCAAAAAAGTCAAAAAGCAATTATGAAATCTATAATTGAAAAGCGTGCTTACTATACTATTATAAGTACACTATAGTTGAATGCTAAAGTTACACTAAGACAAAATGAGGTAGTTTAAATAGAGATACACTCAGGAACACTGGATAATGAAGTTAATACTAGAGTACACAGGCAAAGCCAGTGTACTATGGAACATGGGAGTAAAATGAAAGAAGACAATAATAAAGAAGGACAATTTGTTTTTTCTGGGGGGAGCCCCGTCGGCTCCCCGGAGCTATCCCAGGCTGATATGCTAATTTCAGACTTTGGCATCAGTCATGTGTATGGAGTTCTTAGGCCTACCGGAGACCACGGCCAGAACCGGGCCCCCTCAGAGAGGCACGGGGAGCAATGGCCTATAGAAGCCCCCGTGTGGTTGGAAGCATTCTATGTCTGCCATCGACCGGGACAGGCACCCAGAAAGGTAAGCGCCCCAAAACAAACCCCTATTCTGGTTAAAATTGCTACCAAAATCCGAACTAGTGGATAGAACTCCCAAACAGAAAAACAAGCAAACTAGTGTGACGTCACACGTCACCGCGCCGCTGTCTGCGCAGCTCCCCCCTCCCCGGGAGGGGGAAGGTGGAGCCCCAGACCTCCCACGCCGGCTATCCACCCATCAGTTCTTCGGCTGATGCTATAGGCACCGGTTATGTGCTCCGGCTCCAGTGGTTGTTTCAGCACTGCACCTAGAGTGTGGTGTCTGTTTTCTAGGTGGTGCGCGAGCCGGGAGTGATTCTCCAGTACTCGGGCTGCATGCGCCTAGGGTTCCCTTCCCTAGGTGCCCTGTAAGTACTGCCCTTGGGACTTGGGGCCACCTTCCACAAGTTCCTTGGGGTCTGCCCCTGCTAGGCCGTTTACTGCTTGGTTTTCGGCCGCTCTTTGTGTGCTCGGGTGTTCTGTCTCCCTTGTTCGCCTTAGAGTAAGGGGCAGTTTTTGCACTGGTGGGGCGCAGGGTACTGTGCAGCTTGTCTTTTCCCAATCATAGCGGCCGGCTCTGTTCCGCTTGGGTACGCTGTCCTCTTGCGGGGTTTTCTTTTTCTTTTTGTTTATCTACCTGGTGGGGGGGTCTGCCTTCGTTCTTGCCCCTGGTGTCCCTTGTGTTCTGAGTTTTCTGGTGGTACCCCCTGCTAGGTCCCCGTGAGTGTACACGTCCCGGGGGTTCAGCTCTTAGAAAGTTGTTTGGTAGTTTTGGGTGCCGGTTAGCAGTACCCTGCCTGGGATTACCTGAGCGCGAGTCCTCTTATAGTAAACGCTCGGGACCCTGGGAAACCCCTGGGGGCGCGTGGGTCCGATGGATGTGACCCCAGAGCCCCCCCCTCGCTTCCAGCGAGTTTGAGGGTTGCTCACCCCTTGTCTCTGGGTGACTCTCTGTTTTGCCTCCGTCTGCTGCCTGTGGGGTCGGTGACACCTTCGACCCGGAGCCCTGCGAGTTTGTTGCTCGTTATGGCTCGGTTACCCAGTTGTGCTCAGCTGGTGCGGGCAGCAGAGGCGTTGCACTTGAGCCTTGGTGGTGGCAACGCTCTCGTGGTAACTCCCCGGGAGCCCCGGGGCTGCCCCGTTTTGGTTCTTGTTTTTCCCCTGGATTCCCCTTCCTGCCTGCATCCGGTTCCTTACCGTCTGTAGGTTCAGGGCGGGGTTTGGTGGTGTTGAGACTCGGGCAGTCTCGGGGAAATCCCCTTCCGGGGTAGTGACGGGGGCATTCGAGCCTGTTCCTCCAGCCGTGTTGTAAGAGTCTGCCAGTGGGCTCCCTTCCTTAGTGTTTTCACGGCTGTCCCGGTTTTCTGGTACGGCCGGGGCTTTAGGGGGACGGCTCGGCCCCGGGGCCTGTTGTGTGGGTTCCCGGGGCTGCGGAGGGGCTGACTTGGGGGGCCTTGGCCCCATAGGACCCCGTGGGGGTTTTTATCCCCCTCTCGGCGGGGCTTGTGGTTACGCGGAGTGGGGTTTTCCTCTCCACTCGCCGTACGTGCTGTTGGGCGTCGGCCCCTCCCCGGGCTCGGTTCCTTGGCCTTTGAGTCGGTTGGTTCCGTCCTGTGGGTGGATGTTTCCCCCCACCCCTTTTTTTGGGGGGGACGGTGTTTTCGTCATGTTTCCCCGTTTTGGGGGTTCTACATGACTACTGGTCTCGGGTGCGCATGCGCCTTTGTGTGCCTTCGGGACTGGTTTTGGCTTCCGTGTTCTCGAGGGTTCGGGAAGGTTTTTCCTCCTTCCCGCGTTATTGGAACGTCTGTCGGCTCCTCGTCCTTGTTGGCGAGTTTGGGCTACTTGTAGCCCTGTTGGGCTCCTTGTGGTCCTGTTGTGCTCCTTGTAGCCCTGTTGGGCTACTTTTGGCCCGTTTGGGCTCTTTCTGGGCCTGTTGGGCTACTTGTGGCCCTGTTGGGCTACTTGTGGCCTGTTGGGCTACTTGTGGCCCTGTTGGGCTACTTGTGGCCCTGTTGGGCTACTTGTGGCCCTGTTGGGCTACTTGTGGCCCTGTTGGGCTACTTGTGGCCCGTTGCGTGCCTTTTTTGGGCTCTGTCTTCGCTTCTTTGGCCGGTTTTCTTGTTCCTGCTCACTCTTTTGGCTACTTTTCTTGTGCAGTAGTCTTGGTTGCCGCCTTCCCGCAGGGTAGGTTGCGCGTTTTCGGCCGGCATGTCATGCGCGTGCGCCGCGGAGTTTGTTTTGGTCTGGGCGGTGTGTAGTGCCGGTGTTCGTCGTCTTTTTGCTCCAGTGCTTCGCCTTTCGCTCTTCTCCCTTGCCGCGGTATGTGCCCCTTTTCGCTCCGGGGGTGTCCTGGGTTCCAGTTGTGGGGAGGCCGCCGAGGTTTCCCCTGTGTCATGGGTGTGGGCCGCCTTCTTCGCCTCTTCCTTGCTCTCCTGCAGGTCCGGCTCTGGCTTCTTCACCTGGCGGTGCTCCCAGGTTCTTCTGGGCTCGGTTGAGTCGTGTCACTTCGAGCCACCGTTTGCCAGGTGAGTTTCTGCGGTCTGGCGTCTTTTGGCAGGGCGCTGGATGTGGTGTTATATGCCTGTCTTTCTTTAGGTCTCTTTTTGTACGACTGAGACCGTTCGCACACCAGTGTCGGTCCCCTTTTTTCACCCCTTCCTGTCCCACTCTTGTGCATGTCCATCCCATGCTAGGGTCATTCAGGGGTCCCACCTTTGTTAGTGTTATGTGGTGTGGGGGTTTGTGGTGTTGGTTCTGTACTCGCCTGGTAGGGCTTCTGGCTGTGCTTGCAAGGTTTATGCGCTCTGGCTTTTGGGTCCCGCCTATCTGGTAGAACTTGCGGGATAGTACCAGTGGAGTGCAGTGGTGCCATAGGCACACTCGGGGAACACTGTATATCCATCAGAGGTCTGCAGTTGTTACACGACCTCCTTGCGAGCATACGCCTTCTCGCTGGTACCTTATCTTGAGGTTAACTTGAGGTGCTTCCGGGGCTTAGCGTCCCCGCGGCCCGGTCATCGACCAGGCCTCCTGGACTGGTCATGCTGGCTGTTGGACATGGCTGCTTGCTGCCCGACGTATGAGTCACAGCCTGGTTGATCGGGTATCCTTGGAGGTGCTGATCCGGTTCTCTCTTGCACCAACCCGTCACCGCATCTTTATTACGTCAATATTGACTTCTTCGTTCCGTGCATAGGTGCCATACTAAACATAATGGTTTCCCTTAAAAAACTTCGTGGAAAACACCGACCTTACCTGACCTACTTAGTAGGTTACAATAAGCATCTTATGGTTTCGTAATTACAATTGTTACTTAACCTATTATCGGTATGCCACTGAACTCTGTGAGGGGATTGCAAGTTATGCCCCTATGGTACGGTCTGTGGACTTTCGGGGCACACTAGCTTGCCTTCGACTTAGTTATGGCCCATCCTGGTTGTGGGGAGTCTGTGGGCCTGCAGGCCGCCCCATGCGTCTTCCTGGTGGGCCTCCCTTTGGCCGGTCTAGCCTGGCCTCGGGCCGGGCTTGGGGTGTACATGAGCTCCCGGTTCCCCATCCAGCCGGTTTTGAGCGGGGTTTCTCCGCCGTCGGTCGCCTGGTAGGCGGGTTCCTGGGCCTGCTGGGTTCTGTCGTGTCTCAGTGGGCCCTGTCTGGGGTCTATCTGCTCCGTTCTCTGCCTTTGCCGGAGCGAGTTGCTCTTTACCTGTGGCATGTTGCGGTGGTGTATACTCCCCTAGTTGTGCTTGCGGGGGTTGAGCTCTGGCTCTTTGGTCCCGCCTCTCAAACGTCAATCTTATAACAGGTGTACGGTTTCCTGAGCCTATTGGGCTCTTATCGTATCTACACTTGAAACTGTGTTTGGAGTCAGCCTCCACCACATCGCTTCCTAATGCATTCCATTTGTCAACCACTCTGACACTAAAGTTCTTTCTACTGTCTCTGTGGCTCATTTGGGCATTCGGTTTCCACCTGCGTCCCCTAGGGCGTGTGCCCCTTGTGTTGAACAGCCTGTCTTTATCCACCAGGTTGTATGTTGCTACTACTGCGCGTGTGCATTAGTACCGTGTTTCGCAGTGGCGTGTCCTTACTCCTGGGGTTTTTTATGCTTCTGCTCTTTCGTCCTGCCTCACCCCAGTCGTTTTCCTGGCATCTCCTTTGGTCAGTTTTGCCTGCACTTGCTGCTATGTTGGGGGACGTGGTCGGTTTCCACCACTTCATTGTTTGTGTGTTCCCTTGTTTTCCTCCTCTGCCACAGGGGTGTTCTGCGTGTGTTCCTTGGCTTCTTGGGCTTTTTTCGGCCTGTGTCCTGTGGTGTGCTTCTTTGTCTCGGTCTGTTGCTGTTGCTCGTACCTCTTGGTTCGGGTAGGGTTCTGGCGGCAACCCTTCCGCCTTCTTTGGTTTCCTTGCTTGCCCTGCCACTTGGTTTTTTGGGGTCTTGCGATGTCTCGCGTCGGACCCGTCATTTGTTCTCCTGGCGGGTTTGCTTGCTTTGGGATTTGTCTGTTCGGCAGACGTTCCATCTCCTTGTACCACCTGAGTTCGGTGGTCGCGCCCGAGATCTTCTTGCGGCTCCGCCTTTTCCTGGGCTCGGAGGGGCCTTGTCGGGGCTGCTTCCGTCTGCCTCGTGGTCTCGCCTCCGGCTGGTGGTCGGTGTCCCACCTGCGTGTTTCTCTTGGCGGCAGTATGGGGTGTTTTGGCGGTCCTTCCTTTTCCTGTACCTTCTTAGGTGGTTCCTCTTGTTAGCGTCGGCCTGGTTTTTTGGTGGGGGTTGGGGGCCGTCGTCGTGCCACATACTGTCGCCTCTCTCTTTTTGTGCGGCGCTGGCGGAGTCGCTTTGGCTTGCTTTCGGTCTTGCTTCTACACCGCTTAGTAAGCTGTCTTGTGCTTCGTTTCCCCTCCGGCCTGTTCGTGCGCCGCTTGCACCATCCTGGTTTCTGGTCAGCGTGCTCTGTCTTCTCCTCGGTTGGTAGTGCCTCTTCGGTTCCGGTTTGTTTTTCGTCGGCTCTTTTCCTTTTGGGCATTTGCCTCTGGGGGTCGGGTCGCTGTGTTTTCCTGCTCCTTTGGTTTTAGCGTTTTGGTTGTTTGGGTGGTGTCCGCCTCCCGGTTCCGTCCCTTTGATCTTCCTCTGTGGGTAGTTAGCTCCGGGGAGCCGACGGGGCTCCCCCCAGAAAACCAGCGTTGAATGTAATGAAACGCCATTTTCTGGGTGAGTCCCGGAGGCTCCCCGGCAACCCTCCCTCCCTCCGGTCGGCGGTTTTTCGCGTGTCTTGACATCCAGCCTCAGAACTGATGGGTGGATAGCCGGCGTGGGAGGTCTGGGGCTCCACCTTCCCCCTCCCGGGGAGGGGGGAGCTGCGCAGACAGCGGCGCGGTGACGTGTGACGTCACACTAGTTTGCTTGTTTTTCTGTTTGGGAGTTCTATCCACTAGTTCGGATTTTGGTAGCAATTTTAACCAGAATAGGGGTTTGTTTTGGGGCGCTTACCTTTCTGGGTGCCTGTCCCGGTCGATGGCAGACATAGAATGCTTCCAACCACACGGGGGCTTCTATAGGCCATTGCTCCCCGTGCCTCTCTGAGGGGGCCCGGTTCTGGCCGTGGTCTCCGGTAGGCCTAAGAACTCCATACACATGACTGATGCCAAAGTCTGAAATTAGCATATCAGCCTGGGATAGCTCCGGGGAGCCTCCGGGACTCACCCAGAAAATGGCGTTTCATTACATTCAACGCTGGTTTTTTTTAACTAAAGTTAAAACCTTTTGAAAGGAAAGGCAGAGCTAAAGTACACAATGGTAGTTAAATGAGATTATAATTTGAATTCTGGCTATACAGCAGCTATCCCACAGTCACTGAGGAAAAGAATTAAGGTGAGCTTCAGTGGTTATTGAATAGGTTTTTCCAGTGTCAGTCCTCCTAGCTATAATTTTACTATCTCGCACAAAACAGTGTTTAATTTTAGGGGAATTTTTGCAGAAACCACGCAGTTTAAAAAAGAGATTTTGCCTGAACCTGGTCAGACATTCATTCACATAAACAGAGGATTTACTAGCGACTGCAGATGTGATAAGATCAGACTTGCGGGAGCAGCTATCTAGTTTTTTTCCTATTCTAATTTTTTTTGTACCAGATGATTTGGTACCCACTCTATAAGCTGATTTGATGTGATTTTTTTTGGATTGAATACGTTAACTTATCCTGCAATACCTTGATCACGATGGCAGCACAGTCTTCTCCATCAGTTTCTTGGGGAAAATCATGTGAAGAGATAATTACAGACTCAAGTAGTTTATGTTGGTCTGTTTCATCTTGGTTAATAGTGTGTTGCTGTTGTAGGTTGTTCAGATGGTTCTCAAACTGTTGCAATATTTTTTCCTGTTTTCTAGTGGTTTCATCGGGATTAAAGTTAGTAACTGTGTTCTTGAGGAGGTTTAATTCTTGTTCGAGGTGGACGACTTTGGTAGATAGATCTTGATTGTTCTTGAGTAAGGCTCCAGCTTCATTCTGCAAAGATAATAATGAACCTTGCAGGTTCATTATTAATCCCGACTGCTCTTTGATTACTGACATTTGATCTTCATGTACTTGAGTTAATAACTTGAGCCAAGGGTTATCAGCAAGGCGCTTGAAGTCAGAACAAGGGGCAGCTGCTCGTTTAAGTTGGTCCATATGGCTACATAACAGTTGCATGGCCCGAGTCGGAGACGGTGCTGCGCCCAGCTGAGATTGTTTGTTATTGTTGACGGGAGAGTCAGTACCCCCCACGGCGGCCACCGAGGGGGAGATAGCTGAACTAATCATGTTGCTAGCCTGGCTAGTAGGGTTATTCCTGTTTGGTGTGCTTACTTTCTTAAGGGCCTTACCGGTCTTATTATGCATGGTAGCAGGATAAATGTGGGCAGGTACAATAGGGACGACTCGTTGATAAGGCAGCAGTGAACATCGGGTACAGCTTCCTAGCTCCAGGGAGCAACACTAGTGAGGTCGAAATGAGAGAATACGGGTTGGTCTTGTTGGTTTTTTCAATCACATTTGGGTCACTGTGTACTTAGCTGCCTTCGGGTGATGCTACATCATTTGTTGGTAGCCGAGAGCTCAAAGATCAGCTGATAAAAGAGGAGGGAGGGCAGGGCCGACAGGTGTTGTTGACGTTCATTCGTTCGTTCGTGTTATAATAGAAGAGGACACCCCTTCCAAACAGTAACACCTCTCCTCCTCCCCCCTTCTCACCATCTTCCATACGCCAACAACAGTCATCAGCATTGGTAAGCAATAAATTGAACATAGTTTTGTAGGTAGATTTTGATAAATTAGGTATAAAATTTAGTTTGAAGTGAGGTTTTTGGGTAGTCAGGAACGGATTAATTCATTTCTTATTATTTCTTATTGGGAAAATAGCTTCGGGTTACGAATTTTCAAGTTAGGAGCTGTCTCCAGGAACAGATTAAACTTTTAAACCGAGTTACCCCTGTACACGTGGAAGATATTGGAGGGCCAAGTACCAAATCTACACAGTAAAATAACAATGTACTGTAGTGAAGGATATGGAAGAAAATGCAGAATAGAATCGGTGAAGAGCAGGTGTACCATAGGCACAATCATAGAACGCTGTATAAACATCAGAGGTCCACGGTTGTTCAACGCCCTCCCAGCGAGCATAAGAAATACTGCCGGAACAACTATGGACATCTCAAAGAGGAAACTAGATTGTTTCCTCCAAGTAATGCCGGACCAACCAGGCTGTGGTGGGTATGTAGGCCTGTGGGCCACTCCAAGCAACAGCCTAGTGGACCAAACTCTCACAAGTCAAGCTTGGCCTCGGGTTGGGCTTGAGGAGTGGAAGAACTCCCAGAACCCCATCAACCAGATGCTTAGTGCTTGCTTCTGTGTGTTCTCGATGGTTCAGGATGATTTTCACTTCTGCCTGTATTATTGGAACATCTGTCGTCTTCCGGTCTGGCTTCCCTCCAGTCCTTTCTCGGGCTTCTTGGTCCTCTTCCGTGCTTCTTCTCGGTTTTCGGTCCTGTCTCGTTCTTCTGTAATTCTCTTCTTTCCGTGCTCTGTCTCGACACTGTTAGTTTTCTTTACATACTCCTAGTTGGCTCCTTCCCGCCGAGCGGGTTATGCAGTTCGGACCTTGTGTGCTGCGCATGCGCCGGAGTTTGTTTTGGTCTGAGCGGTGTGCACAAGTGCAGGTGTTTTCCGTCCTTTTCTCTCGAGTGCTTCGCCTCTCGCTCCTCTTCATTCTCCAGTCCGTGTCCCATAGCTACTGGGGGTGTTCTGGATTGCAGCTATGGGGAGGATGCCAGGATTTATCTGTGTTATGGGTGTGGGGCTCCTCCTTTCCCTCTACCCTACTCTTCTCCTCCATGTGCGGCTCTGGCCTTCTTCCCCTGGCAGTGCTCCCGGAATCTTCTCGGCTACGTTGTGTCGTGACACGTTCGTGCCTTCATTCTGCAGGTCATTTTATGCGGTATGGCATCTCTTTCAGCCAGGCGCTGGTTCGTGGTTTTTGGATATGAATGCAAGACCATCAGCACACAGGTGACTGCAGAGGGCCTGTTGGCCCATACGTGGCAGCTCCTATTTCTACCTATCCAGTCCCACTCATATGCATTTCTAACCCATGCTGGAGTCAATCAAGGGGGCCCCACCTCATCCATGTTACGAGGTACAATGGTGGAGGTGAAGGTTATGTGGTAAATGTTCCTGTGTCAGGATGTTATGAGGTGACGTTTTGCTGCAGTTTTGTGCCCGGGGTTGCGTGTTGGGGATTGATTGTGGCGTTTTGTTTGGCCCTTACGTACTTTTCCTGGGAATTTCCCTGTGTGTATAATAAGAATAATAATATTTTAATTAGGAAAAGTACATACATAGATGCAAAGTTACAAACATTCTGATTGATTTATAGAGCTAGTACATACAATACCTAAAGCCACTAGTACGCATAGCGTTTCAGGCAAGGTGAGGGGAGGGGGAGGGGAACACCTTGACTACAACTTAATGGTAATTGAGCTTAAAGTATAAATTGCATTGAAAGAAAGAAATAATAGACAAAAAAGGAGGGAACATGGTAGAAAATAGCTAATATACAAGTTGGTCAACAAACAGCATTGTTTAAAAAATAGTAAGACATGGGTTGATTTTTAGGGGTAAGGTAGGTACATGGAGTTAATTAGGTAGTACTTAGTTTTCATCTTAAGCTCGTTGAAAGAGATACAGACTTTGACATGATTGGGAAGGTCATTCCACATTCTGGGTCCCTTGATTTGTAGAGCATTTCTAGTTTGATTAAGTCGTGCTCATGGAATATCAAATAGGTATTTGTTTCTGGTGTGGTGCCCATGGGTTTTGTTACAACCTTCTAAGAAGCTTTTAAGGTCAGGATTGACATTACAATTTAGAGTTTTAAATATATAGAATACACAGTAGAGAATGTGCAGTGACTTAATATCTAACATATTTAGAGATTTGAGTAAGGGTACCGAGTGCTGTTTGGGGCCAGAGTTAGATATTGTTCTAATAGTAGCTTTGTGTTGGGTAATTAGAGGATGGAAATGATTTTCGGTAGTAGAACCCCAAGGACAAATACCATAGCTGAGATAAGGATAGATGAGAGAGTAATAGATTGTCACTATTACATGGGCACATTTGATTGTCACTATTATGGGCACATTTTGATTGTGTTTTGTACCCTGTATTATGTTTAAGGTCCTCATTCTTACCGTACCTGAGTACCTGAATTGTCACTGTTAAACATCATATTATTTTCTGATGCCCAGTCGAAAACTTTATTAATATCAGCTTGAAGTTTTTCAATGTCTTCAGCCGAGGTAATTTTCATACTGATTTTTGTGTCGTCTGCAAAGGATGATACGAAGCTGTGACTTGTATTTTTGTCTATATCTGATATAAGAATAAGGAAAGCAGCGGTGCAAGGACTGTACCCTGAGGTACAGAGCTTTTAACTGCACTTGGACTAGATTTTATATGGTGTTGACCGTTACTCGCTGAGTCCTATTTGACAGAAAACTGAGTATCCAGCGTCCTACTTTACCGGTTATTCCCATTGACTTCATTTTGTGTGCTATCACGCCATGGTCACATTTGTCGAAGCCTTTGCGAAGTCCGTGTATATCACATCAGCATTCTGTTTTTCTTCTAATGCCTCAGTGACTTTATCGTAGTGCTCAAGTAGCTGTGAGAGGCACGATCTTCCCGCTCGAAATCCATGTGGCCTGGGTTGTGAAGGTCATTGGTCTCCATGAAATTGGTGACCTGACTCCTAATCACTCTCTCAAATACTTTTATTATGTGCGATGTTAGTGCAACTGGTCTATATTCTTTGCCAATGCTTTGCTCCCTCCCTTGTGTAGAGGGGCTATGTCTGCTACTTTAAGTGCATCTGGTATCTCCCCCGTGTCCAAGCTCTTCCTCCACACTATACTGAGTGCCTGTGCTACCGGCACTTTGCATTTCTTTATAAATATTGAATTCCATGAGTCTGGACCTGGGCCGAGTGCATGGGCATGTTTTCAATTTCTCTTTCAAAATTTAGTGCGCTCGTGTTGATATCAGTTATATTTACAGGGTTTGGATATCCCGCATAAAGAAATTGTCTGGATCTTCTACTTTCATGTTGTTTATTGGAGTGCTAAACATGTCCTCATACTGCTTTTTTAGGATTTCACTAATTTCTTTGTCATCCTCCGTGTATGAACCTTCACTTGTACGAATAGGTCCAATACTGGCAGTAGTTTTTGCTTTTGATTTCGCATATGTGAAGAAGTATTTTGGATTTTTCTTTATTTCCTGAATTGCTTTCTGTTCTAACTGCCTTTCTTCAGTTTCATATGAGTGTTTCAATTTCCACTCGATTTCTTCAATCTCCCTATTTAAATTATTCCTTCTTGACGGGAAATTCGTGTCTGCATAAGCAGTTCCGTTATTCTTTTCCTGCGTTTATAGTGTCTTCTGCGTTCTCTTTCTACGTTGGACCTCTTTCTGGCTTTCCTCAAAGGAACATGTTTCAGACAGACTGATACGCTTCCGAAGTCAGTTTTTCTATTCCTTCTGTAGGACTTTTACTACTTAAAACAGTTTCCCATGGAATGTTTTTTAAGTTCCCTGTTTGGTAGCTTTGGGCGCCGGTTAGCAGTACCCTGCTGGGATTACCTGAGCGCGAGTCCTCTTATAGTAAACGCTCGAGATCCTGGGAAACCCTTGGGGGCGCGTGGGTCCGATGGATGTGACCCCAGAGTCCCCCCTCGCTTCCAGCGAGTTTGAGGGTTGCTCACCCCTTGTCTCTGGGTGACTCTCTGTTTTGCCTCCGTCTGCTGCCTGTGGGTCGTTGACACCTTCGACCCGGAGTCCTGCGAGTTTGTTGCTCGTTGTGGCTCGGTTACCCAGTTGTGCTGACTAAGCGGGTGCGGGCAGCAGGGGCGTTGCACTTGAGCCTTGGTGGTGGCAACGCTCTCGTGGTTACTCCCCGGGAGGGCCGGGGTGCCCCATTTGGTTCTTGTTTTCCCCTGGATTCCCCTTCCTGCCTGCATCCGGTTCCTTACCGTCTGTAGTTTCAAGGCGGGGTTTGATGGTGCTGAGACTCGGGCGGTCTCGGGGAATTCCCCTTCCGGGGCAGTGATGGCGGCATTTGAGCCTGTTCCTCCAGCCGTGTTGTAAGAGTCTGCCAGTGGGCTCCCTTCCTTAGTGTTTTCATGGCTGCCCGGTTTTCCTGGTACGGCCGGGGCTTTGGGGGGACGGCTCAGCCCTGGGGCCTGTTATGTAGGTTCCCGGGGCTGGGGAGGGGCTGCCTTGGGGGCCTTGCCCCGTAGGACCCCGTGGGGGTTTTTATCCCCCTCTAGCGGGGCTTGTGGTTACGCGGAGTGGGGTTTTTCTTCCCACTCGCCGTACGTGCTGTTGGGCGTCGGCCCCTCCCCGGCTCGGTTCCTTGGTCTTTGAGTCGGTTGGTTCCGTCCTGTGGGTGGATGTTTCCCCCCACCCCTTTTTTTGGGACGGTATTTTCGTCATGTTTCCCCCGTTCTTGGGGTTCTATGTGACTTCTGGTCTCGGGTGCACCTGCGCCTTTGTGTGCCTTCCAGGACTGTTTTTGGCTTCCGTCTTCCGAACCCTCCCTTCCGTGAGGGTTCGGGAAGATTTTTCGCTACTTCCCGCATTATTGGAACGTCTGTCGGCTCCTCATCCTTGTCGCTGTTTTGGGCTACTTGCGGGTGGGCTGCTTGTGGCCAGTGGCCCGGTTTGGGCTACTTTTGGCCTGGTTGGGTTACTTGTAGCCATGTTGGGCTACTTGTAGCCCTGTTGGGCTACTTGTAGCCCTGTTGGGCTGCTTGTAGCCTTGTTGGGCTGATTGTGGCTCGGTTGGGTGCTTTTTTGGGCTCTGTCTTCGCTTCGTTGGCCGTTTTTCTTGTTCCTGCTTCCTCTTTTGGCTACTTTTCTGGTGCAGTAGTCCTGGTGGGCGCCTTCTCGCAGAGAGTTGTGCGGTTTGGCCAGCGTGTCCTGCGCATGTGCCGTGGAGTTTGTTTTGGTTTGGGCGGTGTGTTTCAGTGCTGGTGTTTGACGCCCTTTTTGCTCAAGCGCTTCGCCTCTCGCTCTTCTCCCTTGCTGCGGGGTGTCCTGGTTTCCAGTTGTGGGGAGGCCGACGAGGTTTTCCCCTGTGTCATGGGTGTGGGCCGCCATCTTCGCCTCTACCCTGCTCTCCTGCAGTCGGCTCTGGCGTCTTTACCTGGCGTTGCTCCCAGGCTCTTCTGGGCTCGGTCGAGTCGTGTCACATTCGTGCCACCGTTCACCGGGTGAGTTTCTGCGGTCTGGCGTCTTTTGGCAGGGCACTGAATGCAGTGTTGTTTATATACCTGTCTTTCTTTAGGTATCTTTTTGTACATCTGAGACCGCTCGCACACCAGTGACTGTCCTTTTTCACCCCTTCCTGTCCCACTCTTGTGCATGTCCAACCCATGCTGGGGTCCTTCAGGGACCCGCCCTTTTTAGTGTTATGAGGTGTGGAGGTTGTGGTGTTGGTTCTGTGCTCACCTGGTAGAGCTCCTGGCTGTGCTTGCAAGGTTTTGAGCTCTGGCTCTTGGGTCCCGCCTATCTGGTAGAACTTGCGGGATAGTACCATGGAGTGCAGTGGTGCTATAGGCACAATCGGGAACACTGTATATCCGTCAGAGGTCTGCAGTTGTTACACGACCTACTTGCGAGCATACGCCTTATTGCTGGTACGTCCGTGGACTTTCGGGGCACACTAGCTTGCTTTTGATTCGAAGTTCCGGCCCTCCTGGTGGGCCACCCTCTGTCCGGTCTAGCCTGGCCTCGGGCCGGGCTTGGGGTGTAAATGAGCTCCCACTACCCCATCCAGCAGGTATTGAGCGGGGTTGCTCATGGAATATCAAATAGGTATTTGTTTCTGGTGTGGTGCCATGGGTTTTGTTACAACCTTCTAAGAAGCTTTTAAGGTCAGGATTGACATTACAATTTATAGTTTTAAATATATAGAATACACAGTAGAGAATGTGCAGTGACTTAATATCTAACATATTTAGAGATTTGAGTAAGGTACCGAGTGCTGTTTGGGGCCAGAGTTAGATATTGTTCTAATAGTAGCTTGTGTTGGTAATTAGAGGATGAAAATGATTTTGGTAGTAGAACCCCAAGGACAAATACCATAGCTGAGATAAGGATAGATGAGAGAGTAATAGATTGTCACTATTACATGGGCACATTTGATTGTCACTATTATGGGCCATTTGATTGTGTTTTGTACCCTTTATTATGTTTAAGGTCCTCATTCTTACCGTACCTGAGTACCTGAAATTTGTCACTGTTAAACATCATATTATTTCTGATGCCCAGTCGAAAACTTATTAATATCAGCTTGAAGTTTTTCAATGTCTTCAGCCGAGGTAATTTTCATACTGATTTTTGTGTCGTCTGCAAGGATGATACGAAGCTGTGACTTGTATTTTTGTCTATATCTGATATAAGAATAAGGAAAAGCAGCGGTGCAAGGACTGTACCCTGAGTACAGAGCTTTTAAACTGCACTTGGACTAGATTTTATATGGTTGACCGTTACTCGCTGAGTCCTATTTGACAGAAAACTGAGTATCCGCGTCCTACTTTACCGGTTATTCCCATTGACTTCATTTTGTGTGCTATCACGCCATGGTCACATTTGTCGAAAGCCTTTGCGAAGTCCGTGTATATCACATCAGCATTCTGTTTTTCTTCTAATGCCTCAGTGACTTTATCGTAGTGCTCAAGTAGCTGTGAGAGGCACGATCTTCCCGCTCGAAATCCATGTTGGCCTGGGTTGTGAAGGTCATTGGTCTCCATGAAATTGGTGACCTGACTCCTAATCACTCTCTCAAATACTTTTATTATGTGCGATGTTAGTGCAACTGGTCTATAATTCTTTGCCAATGCTTTGCTCCCTCCCTTGTGTAGAGGGGCTATGTCTGCTACTTTAAGTGCATCTGTATCTCCCGTGTCCAAGCTCTTCCTCCACACTATACTGAGTGCCTGTGCTACCGGCACTTTGCATTTCTTTATAAATATTGAATTCCATGAGTCTGGACCTGGGGCCGAGTGCATGGGCATGTTTTCAATTCTCTTTCAAATTTAGTGCGCTCGTGTTGATATCAGTTATATTTACAGGGNTGGGCCACCGATCATGGCTTCAAGTTCTCTACTTCTAAGACTTGTGCCATGTCTTTTACTCGGAAACGGGTCGTTCTTCGTCCCTCTTGTCACTTTATGGTCATCCCTTGAGTACAAATATTCTGCGAAGCTTTTGGGGTATTCCTTGACACTCGTTGTCTTGGTCTCCCATATCTCTTACCTCCGTGTTGAGTGCTCTAAGGCCCTACCTTCCTTCGAGTATTGTCCTATACTCTTGGGGAGCGGATAGGCGCACTCTACCTTGCTTTCATTCTCTCTTGTCCTGTCTAAGCTTGATATGGTTGCCCTGCTTACTCTTCTGCTTATCCTTCTGCTCTTCGCCGTCTTGATGCTTTGCACCATACTGGGCTGCGCCTCAGTTTTGGTGCCTTCCGTTCGACTCCTGTCCTTAGCTTGTATGTTGACACTGGCTTCCTGTCTCTCCAGGACTGCCGTGATCGCTACTGTCTTCGCTATCTTGCGCAGTCCTTGCAACATCCTTCCTCTCGCCTCTGTCGTGCTTTAACTTTTACCCCCTCCTACGGGTTCCTTTCCTCTTCCCACCACCAGCCTCTTTCTGTCCGGTTGTCTCGCTTACAGGATTCTCTTTCCGTTGTGTTTCTAATGTTTCTTCTCATGTTGTTCCTTCTTTGGCCCCATGGAGAGTTCCCCTTCCGCAGTTTTGTACGTCCTTGACCCACGTCACTAAAGCTTTTACCCCTTCTACGGCTCTTAAACGCCTTTTCCTTGAGCACTTTTCTTCTCACTCCCGCTCCGTTTCTGTCTTCACCGATGGGACTAAGTCTGCGGACGGTGTTGGCTACTCTGTTGTTTTTCCTGATCGCACTTATATGTGTCGCTTACCTCCGGAGACTAGCATCTTTACAGCGGAGCTTTATGCTATTCTCTATGCTCTTCGTCTCCTGCTTTCTCGTTGTCAGTCTTCCTTTGTGGTTGTTGTTGACTCTCGTAGTGCCCTCATGGCTCTCGGGTCCTTTAATCCGGTTCATCCGGTAGTTGTCGAGATCCAGCATTGGCTGTTTCTTGTTACAGTAGGTTTAAGTCGGTTGAGTTTTGTTGGGTTCCCAGCCATATTGGTGTGTCTTTAAATGAGCGTGCAGATGCTGCCGCCAAGGAAGCTGTCCGCTCTTGTCCCGTCTCTCGTAAAGGTATTCCATATTCCGACTTTTTACCCGGTTATCCATTCCTCCATCTTTACCCGTTGGCAGGCTTCTGGGTCGTCTGCTACTGGTAACAAACTCCGTACTCTTAAATGTTGTGTTTCCTCGTGGCCATCCTCCTACCACCGTAACCGGCGGTGGGAAACTGCTCTGGCGAGGTTGCGTATAGGCCATACTCGCTTAACCCATGGTCACTTGATGGAGCACCGCCCTGCTCCTTATTGTCCTAATTGCGTTGTCCCTCTTACGGTCATGCATGTCCTTCTTGAATGTCCTGACTTTCAGGACTAGTGTGTGTCTTGCTTTCCGATCGCCCCTCGCGGTCACTTGTCCCTCTATAGAATTCTTGGTGACTCGGATACTTTTGATATCGTTTGCCTTATGCGTTTTTGTTCTCGTATTGGCATCCTTGGTGATATTTAGCGCCCTCTGATTATTCCGCACATTTGATGGTGCTACATAGCCTTCCCGGTTTGGTGCCTTCTTTTGATAATTACTTACTTACTTAGTTCTGGGTCTATACTTGTCTGCATAAAAAGGCTGGTTGCAGGAAAACAAGGCAAGAGTAGCAAAATACAAAATAGAAAACAAAGAAAAGTAGAATAAAAATTCTAAAGTAATATAAACTTAATGGTAATTTAAGTAATAAAAACTTAATGGGAACTAGGAATGTAAAAAATGAACTAGAATAATTAATAACAATAGATGACCAAAAAAGTCAAAAAGCAATTATGAAATCTATAATTGAAAAGCTTGCTTACTATACTATTATAAGTACACTATAGTTGAATACTAAAGTTACACTAAGACAAAATGAGGTAGTTTAAATAGAGATACACTCAGGAACACTGGATAATGAAGTTAATACTAGAGGACACAGGCAAAGCCAGTGAACTATGGAACATGGGAGTAAAATGAAAGAAGACAATAATAAAGATGACAATTTTTTTTTTAACTAAAGTTAAAACCTTTTGAAAGGAAAGGCAGAGCTAAAGTACACAATGGTAGTTAAATGAGATTATAATTTGAATTCTGGCTATACAGCAGCTATCCCACAGTCACTGAGGAAAAGAATTAAGGTGAGCTTCAGTGGTTATTGAATAGGTTTTTCCAGTGTCAGTCCTCCTAGCTATAATTTTACTATCTCGCACAAAACAGTGTTTAATTTTAGGGGAATTTTTGCAGAAACCACGCAGTTTAAAAAAGAGATTTTGCCTGAACCTGGTCAGACATTCATTCACATAAACAGAGGATTTACTAGCGACTGCAGATGTGATAAGATCAGACTTGCGGGAGCAGCTATCTAGTTTTATTCCTATTCTTCTTTTGTTTGTACCAGATGATTTGGTACCCACTCTATAAGCTGATTTGATGTGATTTTTTTTGGATTGAATACGTTAACTTATCCTGCAATACCTTGATCACGGTGGCAGCACAGTCTTCTCCATCAGTTTCTTGGGGAAAATCATGTGAAGAGATAACTACAGACTCAAGTAGTTTATGTTGGTCTGTTTCATCTTGGTTAATAGTGTGTTGCTGTTGTAAATTGTTCAGATGGTTCTCAAACTGTTGCAATATTTTTTCCTGTTTTCTAGTGGTTTCATCGGGATTAAAGTTAGTAACTGTGTTCTTGAGGAGGTTTAATTCTTGTTCGAGGTGGACGACTTTGATAGATAGATCTTGATTGTTCTTGAGTAAGGCTCCAGCTTCATTCTGCAAAGATAATAATGAACCTTGCAGGTTCATTATTAATCCCGACTGCTCTTTGATTACTGACATTAGATCTTCATGTACTTGAGTTAATAACTTGAGCCAAGGGTTATCAGCAAGGCGCTTGAAGTCAGAACAAGGGGCAGCTGCTCGTTTAAGTTGGTCCATATGGCTACATAACAGTTGCATGGCCCGAGTCGGAGACGGTGCTGCGCCCAGCTGAGATTGTTTGTTATTGTTGACGGGAGAGTCGGTACCCCCCACAGCGGCCACCCAGGGGGAGATAGCTGAACTAATCATGTTACTAGCCTGGCTAGTAGGGTTATTCCTGTTTGGTGTGCTTACTTTCTTAAGGGCCTTACCGGTCTTATTATGCATGGTAGCAGGATAAATGTGGGCAGGTACAATAGGGACGACTCGTTGATAAGGCAGCAGTGAACATCGGGTACAGCTTCCTAGCTCCAGGGAGCAACACTAGTGAGGTCGAAATGAGAGAATACGGGTTGGTCTTGTTGGTTTTTTCAATCACATTTGGGTCACTGTGTACTTAGCTGCCTTCGGGTGATGCTACATCATTTGTTGGTAGCCGAGAGCTCAAAGATCAGCTGATAAAAGAGGAGGGAGGGCAGGGCCGACAGGTGTTGTTGACGTTCATTCGTTCGTTCGTGTTATAATAGAAGAGGACTCCCCTTCCAAACAGTAACACCTCTCCTCCTCCCCCCTTCTCACCATCTTCCATACGCCAACAACAGTCATCAGCATTGGTAAGCAATAAATTGAACATAGTTTTGTAGGTAGATTTTGATAAATTAGGTATAAAATTTAGTTTGAAGTGAGGTTTTTGGGTAGTCAGGAACGGATTAATTCATTTCCCATTATTTCTTATTGGGAAAATAGCTTCGGGTTACGAATTTTCAAGTTAGGAGCTGTCTCCAGGAACAGATTAAACTTTTAAACCGAGTTACCCCTGTACATGTGGAAGATACTGGAGGGCCACCCAGCAAACACAGAACGTTTGTGAACGTTTTTAAATGGTGCCACAAAGGTAATACTCTAACATTTGACATAAATACGTATATCTGACGTTCTTAAAACCACTAGATATAACTAAAAACATGTATTCTTGAGATACGTTTTTTTAAGATTTATGTAAAAATTTAAAAATAATAGTGAATGCTATGGAATTATAATGTTTTCTTGCTTTATATATAAAAATAAAAAATTTTAGTCAACATTTCATTTTTTTTGTTTACTTTATGTAAACCTATCCAATTTACGTTCTTATAACATAAATATAACATTTATATGTCGTCAATATAACGTTATTTATACGACATCGTTACGTTATTATAATGTTATATTAACGTATAATTCCTGTATAAAAAACAAATATATATTGAGCTTTATATTTTAAACCTTGTAAAATTGTCGTAAAATTTGGAATAAGACAGTAAGCATGCTTTATTTATGAAAATATAGAAACAAATCAAGAAATCATAAACCACATGTCACCCCTATATATAATTCTTTAGTTGTCTTTCCAAAGAATGTAATTTAAGCTTTGACAATCTTTCTTCAAATGACAGGTTTCTAATTTGGGGTATCACCTTTGTTATTCTTTACTGGAAGCATTCTAGTAAATTTTGAACCTTAAATTTTGAAATTAAAATAAATTGAACCCCATGCACAGATACCATAATTAAGATAGGGATAGATTAGTGCATAATATAGAGAGATGAGACCAGAGTTAGGTACATAATATCTGATTTTGGAGAGTATACCAACTCTTTTAGCGATTTTCTTAGTTATGTGTTGTATGTGGGTACTGAAGTTTAGTCTCTTGTCTAGGAATAGGCCAAAAAACTTTCCATCTTTTTTATTGCTAATGTTTACATTATCTATCTGAAGCTGAATTGCATTTGTAGATTTGCTTCCAAATAAGATGTATAGTAGGTCTTTGCTATGTTAATTGTTAGCTTGTTGGTTGACATCCATATGTGGACTTTTTTAGTTCATTATTAACAACATTATTTAGTGTATGTGGGTTGGGGTTAGAGTAGATGAGGGTAGTATCATCAGCAAACAAAATAGGTTTCAGAATGTTAGAGACATTAGGCAGATCATTGATGTATATAAGAAATAGGAGAGGTCCCAAGATGCTGCCCTGTGGCACTCCAACGGTTATTGGTAGAGTGGGAGAGGTTATATTATTGATGGCTACACATTGGTGTCTATCACTAAGATAGGATTGGATATAGTCCAGTGCATGGCCTCGGATTCCATAATGATGGAGTTTAAGTAAGAGGTAATTGTGATTAACAGTATCAAAGGCCTTTCTCAGGTCAATGAAGAGTCCAATCAGAAACTCATTTTTGTCAAGGGCAGAGTAAATTATATCAAGGAGACTAATAATTGCATCGTTGGTACTCTTTTAGGAGCGGAAGCCAAACTGACAGGGGCTAAGAATGTCGAATTTTACGAGATAAGAGTAGAGCTGTTTGTAGATAATTTTTTCAAATATTTTTGATAGTATGGGTAGGTTTGATATTGGTCTATAATTGTTTATGTTTGCCGGATTACCTCCTTTATGAACTGGCGTTACTCTTGCTTTTTTAAGGATATCAGAGAAGGAATGACACTCAAGGGATTTGTTGAACAGCAGAGCTATAGGTGGCGCAATGGCATGGGAGGCGCTCTTGTATACAATGGACTGAGCTTTGCATACAATGGAGCTTTGGTTTTTAGTGAGTGTATGATGGACACAACATCTGTCGGGCTGACTGGTGAAAGAGAAGAGAGTTTGGATAGCTGCCTGAGAGATATATGTGTTCATATGTGTCTGAGTCTGTGGGATTTTACTGCAAGGTCAGCACCAACCGATGAAAGAAGCTATTAAATTCATTTGCCATTTCTAAGTCAGTTGACGGTGTAAAGCCATCCTTAGAGAGTGTTATCTGGTTGTGGGAGTGTTGTTTAGTTCCTAGGATATTAGAGATGGTATTCCATGTGATTTTCATGTTGCCTTTTGCTTCTAACTCTATCGTCATTACCTATCCTCTAAACCTTACATTTGTCAGAATTAAACGGCCTCCGCCAATCATTTGACCATATATCAGTACCCAATTTAGATCGTTCGATCGATCAATTTAGACCTCCTTGTATCATATATCATCATACATGATGATATAATGATACACACTATTGGGTATGCTGATGATATAATGATACACACTACTTGTTATGCTAACATGCAGAACACTCTTAACTCTGTATTAGTCTCATGTCAGGACTTCGGTTCAGTCATATCTCAGCAGAGGAAACAAAGATACTAAACGGGTGTCCACCCAGGCAGGGAGGAGCTGTTCACAAGATGCAACTGTATGATATGGCTCCCAGCTTGACTATGTTAACAGATTCAAATACCTTGGCCTTGTATTGTCCTGTTGTATTTCTGACTCTGTCGTCAGTATAAAGAGAGGCTCCATAAGCCCTCTTGGAGATGTTGCAGGTTATCACTCAGGCTATGGTGCCAATGTCACAATTGTCAAAATGATGTACCTTGCATACATCAAATCTTTAGTGGATTATGCTGCACCTCTGCTTGCCTTGATGACTGAAAGAAAGCTTAAAGGGTTTGAAAACTTGCAGAACGAAGCCTTGAAGATAATCCTTGGATGCCCCTAGTACCACAAAGATACTTAACATGAGGAAGGAACTTAATATTAACTTAATAATAGAATATGAGTGCATATATTGTACTGCATTACTCCTTGTAATGATCCTCATATTACTGAGGATCATTACTCCTTGTAATAATCCTCATATTGTGCTTCAATAATCCAATGTATAACCCTGAGATGTTTTCCTAATTGTATTTAGGATTCCTTGTTCATTATTGTATTGTGTATTGTTATTATTGTGTATTGTTCTGATCTGCTTTTGTGTCGAAAATTCTTGCATCGTACCTGTAAATTTTTTTTCACAATTTTACTGTAATTATCCTGCTTAAAATCATCTGTACTTGTAAAACACTTTTAAACACTTTTTATCAATTTTACTCCTAATTATTTCTCTAAAACTTTGTTTGTTTAAGGATTTGCTCAAAGATTAGTTTAAAGGACTTGCCCGAAATGCTATATATATCTAGTGCTTTACAAGATTGTAATTCCAACTTAAACTCTATGTTGTCTCTAACCCCAATGTACGTTCTTGTATATATATAAATAATAAAATAAATAAATAATAAATAATAACTAGGGATCGAGGCATTAATGCGCAGTACGTGCTTCCCTCACCTGTGACGTCACAGCGCCATCTGACGACACCATAACACAGGCGGCCATTTTATGTTCCACCAAGATTAAAGTTTTTTTTTTTTAATTTTGCCCCGAGTGTCGAGTTTGCAGCGCCCCAATGTGTTCGCAATAGAATGTTCTACAAGAACATATGTATAAAATGTCACACAAGGATGCGTTAACTGTCCGCAAATGAACAACTATACATAGATCACTAGCCGTGAGCTCCAAACAGCGACGAAATGTTTCTATTCTTTCAGGGTTGTAAACTCCACACTTATTCTACAGCGTTAAATTTGGTATCACTGAAATCGCAATAAAATTCCCTACACGTACATATGCATATAAATGTAGAATCATGATCGCGCCCATCCTCAAGAGTGTGGAAGTGGGTGAAGTGTTACCCGTTACCGCACATCGACGAAATTAGTATTGAAAAGTTTATTCTTTTCACTGTCCTGACCTTAATTTTCAAAGTACATATTTCATTTTTGTGCCAATGTGTTCGCAATAAAATGTTCTACAAGGACATATATATAAAATGTCACACAGGATGCGTTAGACCGGCAACAAAGAAAAAAACCTACGTCGATTAATTACACTCGTCGTGTCAACAATACAATAGTCTTACCACGAAAATCCAATCCAATGCCGTTTTCTCTATGCTATGTGACTATTAGAGAAAACAAAAATTGTATGGCAAACATGTTCATAGTATCTCCAAGTCATTGCAAATAGACATGTTATCTTGAGTGAGCTTGCAAGAATGAATATTGGTGGTCGGCTTCTTTGTTGGATCAGGGGTTACTTATCCAACAGGAAGTCATCTGTATTTTTCCAGGGGCATAGGAGTGTAACAAGAGACTTTGAACTAGGTACCCCGCAGGGTGGTGTCCTCAGTCCTACCTTATTTAATATCTTAATAACACGCTGTTAAACTCTATACCGAGCAAACCCAACGTCCCCATCATTAGCTATGCTGATGATATAATGATACACACCCCTGGGTATGCTAACACGCAGAACACTCTTAACTCTGTATTAGACTCATGTCAGGATCTAGGTTTAATTATCTCAGCAGAGAAAACAAAGATACTAAATCGGCGCCCATCCAGGCAGGGAGGAGCTGTTCGCAAGATGCAACTGTCTGGTGGCTTCCAGCTTGACTATGTAAACAGATTCAAATACCTTGGCCTTGAGGTGCCACTGTATGGGCCTGTTGTATTCAGACTCTGTCGTCAGTATAAAGAGAGGCTCCGAGCTCTCAAGGCTGTTGCAGGTTATCACTCAGGCTATGGTGCCAATGTCAGAATTGTCAAAATGATATACCTTGCATACATCAGATCTTTAGTGGATTATGCTGCACCTCTGCTTGTTTTGATGCCTGAAAGAAAGCTTGGAGGGCTTTGAAAAATTGCAGAACGAAGCCTTGAGGATAATCCTTGGGTGCCCTCGTACCACAAGATACTTAATATGAGAAAGGAACTTAATATTCTGAGCGTTGTTGATCGTGGTACTGAAATTAACTGTCAAATTGGTATAAAAATGCTTAGGCTAACTCATCCTACTCCTTGCACAGAAGCCCTTCAGATTTACTTTATTGAAGATCAGCACTGTTCCAAATGGATAACAAAAACTGGAACTCAACTCAGAATGTATCAGATTCATGATTTGTACCAGAGAAACAACAACGGCATTTTCCTGCACCGTGGGAGGTTACACCCTTTCCAGTTTAATCCCTCCCTTTCCACCCAAGAAGCAAATTAAGATCAGCCAAGCTTCGTCTTGAGGCAAAGCTCAACGCCTTAAGCCTATTGATGCTGTGTCCACAGAGCATTCTCTCTCTCAAATCATATACACTGATGGTTCCCTACACCGCACCACGTGCAGCTGG
>WNGS01158262.1:36258-76256 GCA_020271785.1 Procambarus virginalis
GAGGAGAAGGTCGAACCAGCCCCGTACCAGATCGGGACCGACCTGCTGAAAGAGGCGGAGCCGCGGGAAAACGTCCTGGGTTCGGGCACGAGTCAAAAGCACCGGAAACCAAGGCTGGGCTGGCCACCAAGGGGCACAAGACTACACTCCCTCGGAATGTCTCCAAACGAACCAGAACCCAAGCAACAGCTGGACCGGAGGAAAGAGGTACAGGGAACCCCACCTAGACCAGTCCTGCCGAAAGGCATCCAACGCGAACGCTGCCCAGTCGGGAAGGGCGTCACATACGGGAGACGCCGAGACCACGCCAACGCGAAGAAGTCCACATCTGGGAGACCGTACGTCTGGCAGATCCAACGAACGAGTCGTCGTCCACCTCTGTGGACAGGGGAGGGAATGCGAGGCAGACCGTCCGCCAGAACGTTGGACACTCCCGACGTGAACCGCAGGAGAGCCAACCCCGAGAATCACCAGCAGACAAACACTCGAAGGGACCAACCCAAGATCTAAGGACCGAAGAGAACCCCCGCGGTTCAGGCAATGAACCACTGGAGAACAGTCCAAACGGAGGTGAAAGGTCGATCCCGAGCGACCGAATCCACCAAAGCGCGAACAGACAGCTGCGAAACTCCCGAACCGTGCTGTGAGCCCGATGGAAGGACGGACCCCACCGTCCCTGGCCTGTCTGGTGAGCACTGGTCACAAAGCCCCAGCCGAGAGACGACGCGTCCGTGAACACATCGAGCGAGGGCTCGGGAAGGCGCCAAGGCACCAAACCCCGAAAAACCCCGAAGAGGAAGCCGGTGAAGCAGCAACCGACATAAGACCCCGGAGGATGAACCCAACGATCGCGAGAGTGGCGGAAAGGACATCCCCGAAGGAACCAAGACAGACGCCGAAGCCAAACCAACCCGGCGGGTAGACTAGCACGGCGAAGTTCAGACTCCCGCACAACCGCTCAAGCAACCGCTGAGCAACCGGGACCTCCTCATGCACAGCCAAAGGCGGGATCACAGCCGCAGTAACACTTCTGGAGGGAAAGACAATGAGTGGTCCAATAGCCCAAAACAAGGCCCAAGCCCGAACCCGGGATGGAAACAGATGGCAAAGCCTCCTGATCACCAGGACACCAAACCCGGCGATCTGGAAGGAACCACACTCCTGGCGAGCAGACACGCGGACTGACTAGGAGCCCACACCAGCCAGTCGTCGAGGTAGCCAGACACCGAATCTCAGACTCAGACAGGGCACTAAGATCTGGTAAAGATGCAAAATTTGTATACCAAGTGCCCATTACAAAATAGGGCATGCAACAAAAGCAGCAACCTGAAGCCCCACCACCAACCGTGCCAGACCCAGAAACCGGGGAGGAACGTGCCAAGAAGTGATCCTGGAGGTCCAGGGCCACCATCCAGGCATCCGGCCCTCAACAGAACCGGAACCCAGAAGGATGAGGTGGATCGACCACGTCCAACGCACCCACGAAGATGACATGACGAAACGCAGGGGAAAGCAGCTCATCCCGCCAGCTCTGAACCCCCCAAAGGGGGAGAAGCCGTCCATCGACGCCACCAGAGGCCGGAAGACAACTCAAAGCGCCCACCAACAGCGGGACCATGAGAGAGGCAATAGAGCAAGCTGCTCCCCCAGCGCCCCGCCAACAGAGAAGGGAACAGAGCCCCTTCCAAGAGAAAAAAAATACACATACACATTATGTATATACACATACATATACACAAACATACAAGATATGTGAAACACACATGTATACACATGCACACACATACACAGCGTACACATGCAATATAACGGAGGCTGACTCCCTACACAGTTTCAAGTGTAGATATGATAAAGCCCAATAGGCTCAGGAACCTGTACACCTATTGAACGATGGTGGAGAGGCGGGAACAAAGAGCCAAGGCTCAACCTCCGCAAGCACAACGAGGCGAGTACATACATTGTAAATGTAAAGTACAAGTCGCTGACCAGTGGGCAGAGAGCACCACGCCGGCCAGGCAAAGGCACTAAACTGCATCAAAAGGCCCACCTCGACAGCAAAACCTCAAAGTCCCAGCACAACCACAACATGTGCCTAGACCCAAAAAGAGCAGTCTGCAAGCCAGGAAGACCCCGGAACCCCAGAAGGCAGAACCGGGTCACATGAGGAAACAAAGCCCCCTGAACCCACAAAAGGGGGCCCAAGAGGAAGAAACCTCTGGAACGAAACCAAAGAACCCAAAGGAACCCAGAATCGAACCAGGGGGAGGCCAAACCACCACATTTGCCGGCGGAGAACACCACAGAAGGCAAAGCGCAGCCCCCAGACAGAACCCTCTGGGAAACGGTCATAACAGACCTAAAACCGAGGGACAAGGTGTGGGAGCAAGCCTAACAGCCAGAGACACTGAGCCCAAACCCATGGGCCCAGACCCAAAACAGACAAAAACGGGAAGCCCGGTGTAAAATCAACACCCAAACGTAGCCAGAGGAACAGTAATGGGCAGAAAACACCAGAAAAGCAAAGAAACGACAACAGGAGAATAAAACCCCTGGAAAAAGGATGAAAAACTCACCCCAGACGCTCGCTCGCACACCCAGGTGTATATAAACAAACCGCAACGCCGCCCTGGTGGCCACGCCGGGAAACAGGCAGACAAAAATCGCCGCCAGCAGGGGCTGTGCCTGACGCTAAGATACACAAAACACGCCAGCAAAAGTGGGAAGCAAGCAGACTGGATGGGCTAAAAACTCCGCCCAAAAGCAGAAAAACCCCGGCAGGGGCAAACCGCCCTAGAACTGCTTGCAGGCATCCCCCACAGCCCCGGGAACCAGCAACAGAGGCCCTGGGGCAGAGCCGTCCTTCAAGCCCTCTGCCCTTAAAGAAAAGCAAGAGTCCATTGGAAAAGGCAGCAAGAAAGGGCCGCTGGTAAGCCCCAGAAGCCTTGGCAGGAGGAACAGGCTTGTAGCGAGTAGATTATCCCAATAATATACTCGCTCCAAATGCATTGTTAATATTCCTGTCAACCTTTGGAGATGAATGAGGTGAGGTGTTGCCCCGAGCAACCCGGTGAGGTGTTGCCCAAGCATATAAGCGGCAGAAATAGCAAATAGTAACCAGTCTACTTTCAAGTGTGGTCTAGAGCAGACACTTGCGAGATACTGTACCGACGCTCAGTACGCTCTCCCACATAGAGCTCTGCGACTCCGGCCTCACTCAGCTCTCTGCTCTGCTCCAGGCTTCGTCTCAATGTCTACGACACTGCTGTATCCAGGACTACTAAAATATATATGAAACACTAAACACTGTGTATTTAATCAACCCAACAACGTACCATAAACGTACGTTACATTGGTGACCCGGTGAGTGAAAAGAACACCTAGTCACAAACTAGATGTGTTTGAACTAGAACCCGACGGTCACAAACTGTACCTCAGGGTACAGTCCTTGCACCGCTGCTTTTCCTTATTCTCATATTAGCACTTTCGCGCTTAGCGGACGCTCGTTAGCGTCCAATCTTTTTCTCCTGATTGTGCCCTCTGGACGCTGGCTGGCGTCCAATGGTTAAATAATTATATAAATTTTATTTATTATGCGATTTTATTTTAGTTAGTCTCAAAATGTTCACCATGAAATTTACGTTTTTTCTAATAACCAAAGAGCTTATTAAAGAAAACGGCATGGCAGTGATTCATCTTGGTATAACAATTGTATAGCGCCGATATGCCGCCGCGGGTAACACTTCAGCCACTTCAAACCGTCTTGTGGATTGGTTGCGACATTGATTCTATATTTATATGCATATGTCCGTATAGAGAATTTTATTGCGGTTCCAATGATACCATAATCAATGATGTAGGATAAATGTGGTCATCGCAATCATTAAGAGAGTGGAAACATTTGTTGCTGTTTGGCGCTATCGCCAAACAGTTTGGCGAGAGCTTCTGTTTCTGTTTGAACTGTTTCAAACAGTTTCTGTTTGGCAGTATTTTATATGTATGTTCTTATAGAGAATTCTATTGCGAACACAGTGATACCAAATTTAAATACGTAGGTCTACAATTAGTGTCAGAACAGTAAAAAGAGTATACACTTTTCGCTCCTACCGCTTAAGCGCGCGAGACGCCCAAAGCACACAGGGTGAGTTTTTTTATGCTTCCCAGAAAGCGCTAAAGTGTTAGATATAGACAAAAATACAAGTCTCAGCTTCGTATCATCCTTTGCAGATGACACAAAAATCAGTATGAAAATTACCTCGGCTGAAGACATTGAAAAACTTCAAGCTGATATTAATAAAGTTTTCGACTGGGCATCAGAAAATAACATGATGTTTAACAGTGATAAATTCCAGGTACTCAGGTACGGTAAAAATGAGGACCTTAAACATAATACAGAGTACAAAACACAATCAAATGTACCCATAGTAGGAAAACAGCATGTAAAGGATTTGGGAATAATAATGTCTGACGACCTAACGTTTAGGGAGCATAACCAAGCAAATATTGCGACAGCCAGAAAAATGATAGGATGGATTACGAGAACTTTCAAATCCAGGGATCCCATTACAATGGTTGTACTCTTCAAGTCACTTGTGTTGTCCCGTCTTGAGTACTGCTCAGTACTCGCTTCCCCCTTCAGAGCAGGAGAGATTGCTGAAATAGAGGGAATACAGAGAACATATACGGCACGCATAGACGCAATAAAGCACCTAAATTATTGGGATCGTCTCAAAGCTCTCCAAATGTACTCACTAGAAAGAAGACGAGAGAGATATCAAATAATATACACCTGGAAGATATTGGAGGGCCAAGTACCAAATTTACACAGTAAAATAACAACGTACTGGAGTGAACGATATGGAAGAAAATGCAGAATAGAACCAGTGAAGAGCAGAGGTGCCATAGACACAATCAGAGAACACTGTATAAACATCAGAGGTCCGCGGTTGTTCAACGTCCTCCCAGCAAGCATAAGAAATATTGCCGGAACAACCGTGGACATCTTCAAGAGGAAACTAGATTTATTCCTCCAAGGAGTGCCGGACCAACCGGGCTGTGGTGGGTATGTGGGCCTGCGGGCCGCTCCAAGCAACAGCCTGGTGGACCAAACTCTCACAAGTCAAGCCTGGCCTCGGGCCGGGCTTGGGGAGTAGAAGAACTCCCAGAACCCCATCAACCAGGTATCAACCAGGCGCCTGTCACCCACTGAAGAGAAGTACAGCACTTTTGATAGGGAACTGCTCGCCATCTACTCAGCCATACAACATTTCTGGCACTTTCTCAAGGGGCGGAACTTCCACATCCTCACAGACCACAAACCTCTCACTTATGCACTGGCAGCCAAGGGTGATGCTCACTCTCCTCGAGTAGCCAACCTCCTGGGATTTATCTCCCAATTTACCTCGGATATCCGCCATGTCAAAGGAACTAATAATGTCATATCCGATGCACTGTCTCGACCCACCATAAACCACGTCGTGACAAACCCAGCTCAGGTGGACTATTGTGTAATCAGTAAGGCCCAACAGGAAGACCCTGATCTGCAGCAATTACGAACATCTGACACAGCTCTCCGGTTCATCGAGATTCCCATGGAAGGTGGCGGAAGTATAATCTGTGACACCTCACGGACGGGAGCACTTAGGCCCTACATTCCTGCTCAGTTTTGCTGGAAAACGTTCTCTGTATTTCACTCCCTAGCACACCCAGGAGTATGTGCTTCCCAGAAACTACTAACGGAGCGTGTCGTATGGCCAGGAATCAATGCTGATGTTCGACGATGGACTCGCTCATGTCTCCAGTGCCAGCGAGCGAAAACACATCGTCACACAAAGAGTCCGCTTCAACAGTTCCCGTTACCTTCTGACTGTTTCGAGGTGGTGCATGTAGACATCGTTGGACCATTACCGTCGGCAAGAGGATATTCTTATCTACTCACCTGCATCGATCGATTCTCCAGATGGCCGGAAGCAATCCCATTAATCAACATCTCAGCTGAATCAGTAGTCCAGGCTTTCCTCTATGGATGGGTCACCCGTTTTGGTAGCCCCTCTGTCATCATCACCGACCAAGGACGACAGTTCGAATCATATCTATGGAAGGAACTTATGGAATTCCTCGGCACCATACACAACCGAACCACAGCATACCACCCTGAGTCGAACGGAATGGTAGAACGCTTTCATAGACAACTAAGAGCTGCCCTAAGAGCTCAAGCATGCCCTGATGATTGGATCGACAACCTTCCACGAAGGAGGGCAGTGGATTCTCGGTAGCAAACTTAGTATACGGATCTAGCCTGCGGCTTCCGGGCGAATTCTTAACCCCGACGCCACTCATCACACCCCCAGACCCCACTTTTGTCTAGAAATTACGGGCGGTTATGACAAGCATTCGGCCTACACCACCACACCAACCGACAACTCGTGCTATATATGTGCCTCATGAGCTTCACACAACCGAACACGTGTTTGTAAGAGTCGACGCTGTTCGACACCCTCTACAGTCACCTTACGAAGGACCATTTAAAGTGGTTTCTCGAACACCGAAGTTCTTCACCATTAAACGCCGAGGACAGCAGGTAAACATCTCCATCGATCGCCTTAAACCAGCACACTGTGACGCTGCCCCAGACATCCCTCCAGAGGCACATCCGCCGACTACGCCATTCACTTTTCGACCACAGTTACCAGGAGCACCGCCACCTACGACAACGGACGATCCTGTACGACCTCCCACCCTACACCCCCAGTTACCAACTGCACCACCACCTGATCCTACGACGACGGACGATCCAGTGCGACCTCCTACCCTACGACCCCAGTTAGATGACATCAGCGAAGAGGAGGAAGTTAACTTTGAGGGTTATACAACGCGAGCAGGGTGTACAATTCACCGACCAGCTAGGTTCCTTGATCAAGTATTTCTCCTTTCATCCCCTGGGAGGGGGAGTTCTGTAGCGAGTAGATTATCCCAATAATATACTCGCTCCAAATGCATTGTTAATATTCCTGTCAACCTTTGGAGATGAATGAGGTGAGGTGTTGCCCCGAGCAACCCGGTGAGGTGTTGCCCAAGCATATAAGAGGCAGAAATAGCAAATAGTAACCAGTCTACTTTCAAGTGTGGTCTAGAGCAGATTCTTGCGAGATACTGTACCGACGCTCAGTACGCTCTCCCACATAGAGCTCCGCGACTCCGGCCTCACTCAGCTCTCTGCTCTGCTCCAGGCTTCGTCTCAACGTCTACGACACTGCTGTATCCAGGACTACTAAATATATATGAAACACTAAACACTGTGTATTTAATCAACCCAACAACGTAACATAAACGTACGTTACAGGCTCAAAAACCTCCGTCCCCCAACCCGAATGGGGCAGCCCCTGAAAACCTCCCGAGTCTCTGCCCCAACTAAACTCCGCCCCAACCCCGAAACCCGCAGTCGGTCCGGAGCCGGGAACAGGGAGGGAGGGGCGAACAGCACCTAACCAAAACGGGGCGGCCTCGAGGCATCCGAGTGGGAAACCAACCTAACATGTTGCAGCAACCTAACCTAGCTTGCAACACGGATGCCGCCTGTACTCTGAACAGTAATAACATCAGGAGTACTGGAGAACAAGCAGAGAAACTCTCTCGCAAGACTCCGGGTCAAGGTGTCAATGACCCAACAGGCAGCAAGACGGAGGTAAAATGGCGACTATCACCTGGAGACAAAGGCACAGCAACCAACGATCCCGTACAAGACGGGTTGGTACCCGGAAGACACATTCAATGGTCCCCCGAGCCCAGACAGGGGTTTCCAGGGCCCGTAGGGTAACAACTACGGGAAGCCCGGGCAAGGTGTTGCTAACCGGTTAAGAAACCCAAACATAACAAGAGGGTAGAAGATAACACTGAAAACCCTGGGACATGTACAATCATGGGGGCCTAGCAGAGGGCCACCAAACACTACCAGTGGAACTATATCCACATTATGCAGACCCCCACCAGGCAAGAAAATAAAAACAAAAGAAAAACCCCGCAAAAGTACACCGTCCCCAGAGGCAACAGGAACCGGCCGCCGCTTAGGTGGCAGGCTGTGCAACACCTTGACGCCCTAACCAGCACAATACCAATCCCTACCCAGGGCCAAACAACGGCCCCAAGCCCCAGCTGGCCCCAAGGGCGAGGCAAATGCCAAGCAGCAAGAACCTCTACGGGAATGGTTCCCGAACGCCCCAGGGAAGATAACCCTGTTACGCAAGGGCAGTACTCAAAGGGCGCTTAGAGAAGTCAACCACTAAGCACATGCAGCCCCGGTACTGATGAGGTACTCCTGGCCACCGCACAACACAACACATGGCAGTAAACGCCACACAAGGCAAACACCGCCTAGGAAACCGAGGCCAGAGAAGCGTCTATCCCGGTTGACATTAGCTTACAAACTAAAGGCAGCCGGCGTGGTGAGGTCCGGGGCCCCCCCCTCCCGGGGAGGGGAGGGCTGCGCGGACGACCGGCGCGGCAGTAAAGTAATTGTTTGATTGTTTTCCTTGGGATTGTAGGGAGTTTTCTACCTCTGTTCGGTTTTTGTTGTAGTTTCTTACCATGTGGGGTTTGTTTTGTTACGCCTACCTTTCTGGGTGCCTAACCCCGGTCGATGGCAGATAAGAAAAACCCCTAACCATATGGGGTTTTCCAGGGCCATTGCTCCCTGAAACCTCTCTGAAGGGGCCAGCTTCTGGCGCTGGTCCCTGGTAGGTCTGAACTCCATAGCTAATGTCCCGGTCTAACATAACATACATTAGCCCAATAAGCTCCAGGGAGCCGTAGGGGCTCCCCACAGAAAAGGAGCGTTGGCAGAGCCTTCGCCAGACGAGGTCTACTCCACCAGAGCTGTCAGACGGTAGTTGCCACAAATATATTATTACCTAATTATTTCAATGTCTCTGATTGATTTTTTCTTAGTTTTTTTGCAGTAATATTATTCCACACAGTGAATTGTGGTATCTTTATATTATAAAATGTGTGAACCATCGCTGAATTCAAAAATATGGTGTGCATATAAGTGATTCAATTATTATGTTCATAAAACAATAAACAAATAGTTTTGCTTTTGTTACACTATATACACAGGTTATATATAAGTATCTGCATGTTTTGTTCACCATAACGAACTACTAAGTTGGTCTTGTGAGTCAAAAAGCAACGAGGAGTGACCGCCAAACACCAGCGAGCCACTCACTGCCACTCCCTCCCTCAACACCACCTCACTCACCCTCATTCACCTCCCACAATACTGTTTTTGCATTTATTCACTATACACAGACGGTATATATATGTATTTACATGTTTTGTTCACAATAACTGTACATATAAGCTTGTATGGTGAGTAAAGGCACAAAGACGTAGCTACTCACACAGTCAGCTGATCGGCAGCCGCCCTCAAGGCCAAACACACTAATATTTGTCCTCCAACAATATTGGTTGTGGTGTTATTACGCTATATACACACATTATATATAAGTATCTACCTGTTTTATTCACCATACCTGTACAAATAAGCTGGTATGGTGCCCAAAGACCATAGTGGCCATCAGTAAACAACATGCCAAGTCGTGCAGACGACGCTCCTCCCTCACCAAAATGGCGGCTCCCAACCTACTCCTCTCGCTGTTATCTCACATTATACACACGTTATATATAAGTATCTACATTTGTGTTCACCATAGCGAACCACTAAGCTGGTATGGTGAGTGCAGTCAATAAATGGTGGCCACACAGAGTCAGAAGACAACTCCACAACCCTCCCTCCACAGCCTTACTCCTCCCTCCATGGAACACAGCGCAAAATATCACCACAATCATGCTGTTATCAGAATCCTGGTCAGTTTTATCACAGTCAGGGGGCTTCAGTAATACTATCACTGCTAAATAATAGCAGTATCATTTATATTTTGGCATTTGTAGGCGATGCTGTGGTCACAAGCTGAACAGCGGTGCTATGAGCTCGTGCTGCGTGCGCCAGCCTTGGTGGCTTGCTCAATACTGACGCTGTAACACCCAAGAATGTTGCCCTGGATTTTTTTTTCTAGGTGGCATCTGGCAACTATCAGTCGTGGCTGTACTATAGCTGCCCCTATCCCAGGCGGGGCGTTTAAATTATAGCGCTAGACACAAAATCATATATAAATGATGTGCATGGTTTCGGTTTTGTCACTGATATCATTTATATATGATATGCGCGGTTTGAGGGTTAAGTCACTTGTGTTGTCCCGTCTTGAGTACTGCTCAGTACTCACTTCTCCCTTCAGAGCAGGATAGATTGCTAAAATAAAGGGAATACAGAGAACATATACGGCACGCATAAACGAGATAAAGCGCCTAAATTATTGGGATCGTCTCAAAACCCTCCAAATGTACTCACTAGAAAGATGAGAGAGAGATATCAAATAACATACAGTGGTACCTCGGCTTATGAGTACCCCTGGTTATGAGTTTTTCGGGTTACAAAAAAATTTGTATCGGGATACGAGGGTTGCCTCAGGATACGAGTTTGTTGATATGCGTACGGGCTGACCTAGCGCGTGGTGGCACGGCGCAGCTCAGTTTGCCAGTGCCTCGCGTCCAGTAACTATCCCGCCTGAATTCTTCACAAGAATTTACCATTTATTTTCGGAGTTTTTGCTATTTGAGCATAAATTTTGTTATAATGTACATGGCAATGGTTTCCAAGAAAGTAAGTGGTAAGGTTCAAGGCAAGATATCGCATGTACGGATGACAATAGAGGAAAAGCAAGAGATCATTCGGAAGCATGAAAATGGTACACGTGTTGTTGAACTTTATAGAGAGTACAACAAATCCACGTCAACGATATGCACTATACTTGCCAAGAAAAAGGACATTATGAGTGCTAAAGTGGCAAAAGGAGTATGAACAATCACGAAACAAAGACCACAAATACTTGAGGACGTGGAAAAGTTGTTATTAATTTGGATACACAACAAGGAGTTAGCGGGTAATAGTGTTTCAGAGGCCATCATTTGTGAGTCAGGATCCAGACTTTTCCTGAAAGATCTTCCACTTTCATGTTGTTTATTGGAGTGCTAAATGTGTCCTCATACTGCATTTTTAGGATTTCACTAATTTCTTTATCATACTTCGTGCCGGGGTATTGCACGATGACCTTGTAAAGAAAACCCCTGGAACGAGTGATGTAGATACGAAAGACTTTAAGGCAAGCAGGGGATGGTTTGAGAAATTTAGAAAAAGAAGCGTTATTCATAGTGTTGTGAGGCATGGGGAGGCTGTCAGCTCAGACAAACCAGCGACTGAAAGATTTATTGAAGAATTTAAAGAGTTTGCAGAGGCTGAAGGATACTTACCTCAACAAGTGTTTAATTGTGATGAGACGGGACTGTTCTGGTAAAGATTGCCTAAGAGAACATACATTACCAAGAAGGAAAATGCATTGCCCGGACTTAAGCCTATAAAGGATAGGTTTACGCTTGTGCTGTGTTCAAAAGCGAGTGGCGATTTGAAAATTAAACCCTTGCTAGTGTATCATTCTGAAAATCCAAGGGTTTTCAAACAGTATAAAGTGCAGAAAAATCAAATGTGTGTGATGTGGAGGGCTAATAATAAGGCATGGGTGACTAGGCTTTTTTTTTTTTGGAGTGGGTGATTGAAGTGGTGTGCCCTGCCATAGAAAAATATCTGCAGTAGAAACATTTGCCACTCAAGGCCCTGCTTCTCGACAATGCTCCTGCTCATCCTCCAGGTTTGGAAGATGAATTGTTGCACAGATATAGTAAATTTCTCACAGTAAAGTGCCTTCCTCTTAACACCACTCCTCTAATTCAGCCTGTGGACCAGAAAATCATAGCGAATTTTAAGAAACTTTATGAAAGGGCACTTTCCCAGAAATGTTTTGAAGTGATTGAAGTTTCAAACCTCACCCTCAGAGAGTTCTGAAAATACCATTTTTTAACATTTGTAGTTCTTTAAAATTGTGGCCTGTATGTATGCCAGAACTAGACTTTGAGGGGTTTGAGCCTGTAAATGATGCGCCCATTGATGAGGAAATTGTTACTCTGGGCCGGCAAATGGGCTTGGAATTGGATGGTGATGATGTGGAGGAGTTGGTGGAAGAAGAGAACGAAGAACTGACTACAGAAGAACTATGAGCCCTTCAAAAGGAACATCGAGAAGACCCAGCTGAGGATGTTTCTCCAGTGGAGGAGGATGAGGCAGAAGAGGATATCCTTTCCGCAACCGTTAGGAAGTGGTGTCAGATGTGGCAAGAGATGCAAACTTTTATTTAAAAGACTCGCCCAGAGAAAGCTGTAGTAGGCCGTTGCATTAATCTTTTCAATGACAATGTGATGCCTCACTACAGAGACATTTTGCGAAGAAGGGAAAAACAATTTTCTATTCACAGATTTGTTGTGAGAACGTCGAGCAATGAGCCACAACCAGGACCTAGTAGTATGCAGGCAAAATGCCAGAGAATGCACCCCTGAGAGGTCCCCACTGCCTAATGTAAAATATAAAATAAAATAAAATGTTTATTTAGGTAAGGTACATACAAGGGATTTTACAAAGAATGATTGATTTATAGATAGGGCTAGTACATACAATGCCTAAAGCCACTATTACGCAAAGCGTTTCGGGCATGAAAAACTTAAATGACTAAAGCTTAATACTAATTGAGTATAAAGAATAAAAATGTGTAGAAAACAATTAAAAATAGGGATAAAAAGGGGGGGGACATGGCTGAAAAAGCAGCACAAATACAATTAGGTCGACAAACAGCATTGTTTAAAAAAATACAGACATGGGTTGACAATAGAGGAGTAAGGTAGGTTACAGGGAATTTATTAGATAGTGCTTCGTTTTTATCTTAAACTGGTTGAGAGAGGTACAGTCTTTAACATGGTTGGGAAGGTCATTCCACATTCGAGGTCCCTTGATTTGTAGAGCATTTCTAGTTCGATTAAGTCATACTCTTGGAATATCAAAACTGTATTTATTTCTGGTGTGGTGCTCATGGGTTCTGTTACAACCATCAATGAAGCTTTTGAGTTCAGGATTGGCATTACAGTTCTGCCTTTTATATAAGTATAATACACATGAGAGAATGTGCAGTGACTTAATATCTAACATATTCAGAGATTTGAGTAGGGGTACTGAGTGATGTTTGGGGACAGAGTTGGATATTGTCCTAATAGCAGCTTTGTGTTGAGTAATTAGAGGGCATAAATGATTTTGGGTAGTTGAACCCCAAGCACAAATACCATAGTTGAGATATGGATAGATGAGGGAGTAATAGAGAGTCACCAGGGCAGGTCGGGGTACATAATATCTGATCTTAGGAAGAATGCCAACAGTTTTTGAAACTTTTTCTGGGGGGAGCCCCGTCGGCTCCCCGGAGCTATCCCAGGCTGATATGCTAATGTCAGACTTTGGCATCAGTCATGTGTATGGAGTTCTTAGGCCTACCGGGGACCACGGCCAGAACCGGGCCCCCTCAGAGAGGCAAGGGGAGCAATGGCCTATAGAAGCCCCCGTGTGGTTGGAAGCATTCTATGTCTGCCATCGACCGGGACAGGCACCCAGAAAGGTAAGCGCCTCAAAACAAACCCCTATTCTGGTTAAAATTGCTACCAAAAGCCAAACTAGTGGATAGAACTCCCCAACAGAAAAACAAGCAAACTAGTATGACGTCACCGCGCCGCTGTTTGCGCAGCTACCCCCTCCCCGGGAGGGGGAAGGAGGAGCCCCAGACCTCCCACGCCGGCTATCCACCCATCAGTTCTTCGGCTGATGCTATAGGCACCGGTTATGTGCTCCGGCTCCAGTGGTTGTTTCAGCACTGTACTTAGAGTTTGGTGTCGGTTTTCTAGGTGGTGCGTGAGCCGGGAGTTATTCTCCAGTACTCGGGCTGCATGCGCCTAGAGTTCCCTTCCCTAGGTGCCCTGTAAGTACTGCCCTTGGGACTTGGGGCCACCTTCCACAAGTTCCTTGGGGTCTGCCCCTGCTAGGCCGTTTACTGCTTGGTTTTCGGCCCCTCTTTGTGTGCTCGGGTGTTCTGTCTCCCTTGTTCGCCTTAGAGTAAGGGGCAGTTTTGCACTGGTGGGGCGCAGGGTACTGTGCAGCTTGTCTTTTCGCAATCATAGCGGCCGGCTCTGTTCCGCTTGGGTATGCTGTCCTCTTGCGGGGTTTTCTTTTTGTTGTTGTTTTTCTACATGGTGGGGGGGTCTGCCTTCGTTCTTGCCCCTTGGGTCCCTTGTGTTCTGAGTATTTCTGGTGGCACCCCCTGCTAGGTCCCCGTGAGTGTACACGTCTCAGGGGTTCAGCTCTTAGAAAGTTGTTTACCTGGTTGATACCTGGTTGATGGGGTTCTGGGAGTTCTTCTACTCCCCAAGCCCGGCCCGAGGCCAGGCTTGACTTGTGAGAGTTTGGTCCACTAGGCTGTTGCTTGGAGCGACCCGCAGGCCCACATACCCACCACAGCCCGGTTGGTCCGGCACTCCTTGGAGGAATAAATCTAGTTTCCTCTTGAAGATGTCCACGGTTGTTCCGGCAATATTTCTTATGCTCGCTGGGAGGGTGTTGAACAACCGCGGACCTCTGATGTTTATACAGTGTTCTCTGATTGTGCCTATGGCACCTCTGCTCTTCACTGGTTCTATTCTGCATTTTCTTCCATATCGTTCACTCCAGTACGTTGTTATTTTACTGTGTAGATTTGGGACCTGGCCCTCCAGTATCTTCCAGGTGTATATTATTTGATATCTCTCTCGTCTTCTTTCTAGTGAGTACATTTGGAGAGCTTTGAGACGATCCCAATAATTTAGGTGCTTTATCGCGTCTATACGTGCTGTATATGTTCTCTGTATTCCCTCTATTTCAGCAATCTCTCCTGCTCTGAAGGGGGAAGTGAGTACTGAACAGTACTCAAGACGGGACAGCACAAGTGACTTGAAGAGTACAAGCATTGTGATGGGATCCCTGGATTTGAAAGTTCTCGTAATCCATCCTATCATTTTTCTGGCTGTCGCAATATTTGCTTGGTTATGCTCCCTAAACGTTAGGTCGTCAGACATCATTATTCCCAAATCCTTTACATGTTGTTTTCCTACTATGGGCACATTTGATTGTGTTTTGTACCCTGTATTATGTTTAAGGTCCTCATTCTTACCGTACCTGAGTACCTGAAATTTGTCACTGTTAAACATCATATTATTTTCTGATGCCCAGTCGAAAACTTTATTAATATCAGCTTGAAGTTTTTCAATGTCTTCAGCCGAGGTAATTTTCATACTGATTTTTGTGTCGTCTGCAAAGGATGATACGAAGCTGTGACTTGTATTTTTGTCTATATCTGATATGAGAATAAGGAAAAGCAGCGGTGCAAGGACTGTACCCTGAGGTACAGAGCTTTTAACTGCACTTGGACTAGATTTTATATGGTTGACCGTTACTCGCTGAGTCCTGTTTGACAGAAAACTGAGTATCCAGCGTCCTACTTTACCGGTTATTCCCATTGACTTCATTTTGTGTGCTATCACGCCATGGTCACATTTATCGAAAGCCTTTGCGAAGTCCGTGTATATCACATCAGCATTCTGTTTTTCTTCTAATGCCTCAGTGACTTTATCGTAGTGCTCAAGTAGCTGTGAGAGGCACGATCTTCCCGCTCGAAATCCATGTTGGCCTGGGTTGTGAAGGTCATTGGTCTCCATGAAATTGGTGACCTGACTCCTAATCACTCTCTCAAATACTTTTATTATGTGCGATGTTAGTGCAACTGGTCTATAATTCTTTGCCAATGCTTTGCTCCCTCCCTTGTGTAGAGGGGCTATGTCTGCTACTTTAAGTGCATCTGGTATCTCCCCCGTGTCCAAGCTCTTCCTCCACACTATACTGAGTGCCTGTGCTACCGGCACTTTGCATTTCTTTATAAATATTGAATTCCATGAGTCTGGACCTGGGGCCGAGTGCATGGGCATGTTTTCAATTTCTCTTTCAAAATTTAGTGCGCTCGTGTTGATATCAGTTATATTTACAGGGGTTTGGATATCCCGCATAAAGAAATTGTCTGGATCTTCTACTTTCATGTTGTTTATTGGAGTGCTAAACATGTCCTCATACTGCTTTTTTAGGATTTCACTAATTTCTTTGTCATCCTCCGTGTATGAACCTTCACTTGTACGAATAGGTCCAATACTGGCAGTAGTTTTTGCTTTTGATTTCGCATATGTGAAGAAGTATTTTGGATTTTTCTTTATTTCCTGAATTGCTTTCTGTTCTAACTGCCTTTCTTCAGTTTCATATGAGTGTTTCAATTTCCACTCGATTTCTTCAATCTCCCTATTTAAATTATTCCTTCTTTGACGGGAAATTCGTGTCTGCATAAGCAGTTCCGTTATTCTTTTCCTGCGTTTATAGTGTCTTCTGCGTTCTCTTTCTACGTTGGACCTCTTTCTGGCTTTCCTCAAAGGAACATGTTTCAGACAGACTTGATACGCTTCCGAAGTCAGTTTTTCTATTCCTTCTGTAGGACTTTTACTACTTAAAACAGTTTCCCATGGAATGTTTTTAAGTTCCCTGTTTGGTAGCTTTGGGCGCCGGTTAGCAGTACCCTGCCTGGGATTACCTGAGCGCGAGTCCTCTTATAGTAAACGCTCGAGATCCTGGGAAACCCCTGGGGGCGCGTGGGTCCGATGGATGTGACCCCAGAGTCCCCCCTCGCTTCCAGCGAGTTTGAGGGTTGCTCACCCCTTGTCTCTGGGTGACTCTCTGTTTTGCCTCCGTCGGCTGCCTGTGGGGTCGGTGACACCTTCGACCCGGAGTCCTGCGAGTTTGTTGCTCGTTGTGGCTCGGTTACCCAGTTGTGCTGACTAAGCGGGTGCGGGCAGCAGGGGCGTTGCACTTGAGCCTTGGTGGTGGCAACGCTCTCGTGGTTACTCCCCGGGAGGGCCGGGGGGTGCCCCATTTTGGTTCTTGTTTTCCCCTGGATTCCCCTTCCTGCCTGCATCCGGTTCGTTACCGTCTGTAGTTTCAAGGCGGGGTTTGATGGTGCTGAGACTCGGGCGGTCTCGGGGAATTCCCCTTCCGGGCAGTGATGGCGGCATTTGAGCCTGTTCCTCCAGCCGTGTTGTAAGAGTCTGCCAGTGGGCTCCCTTCCTTAGTGTTTTCATGGCTGCCCCGGTTTTCTGGTACGGCCGGGCTTTGGAGGGACGGCTCAGCCCTGGGGCCTGTTATGTAGGTTCCCGGGGCTGGGGAGGGGCTGCCTTGGGGGCCTTGGCCCCGTAGGACCCCGTGGGGGTTTTTATCCCCCTCTAGGCGGGGCTTGTGGTTACGCGGAGTGGGGTTTTCTTCCCCACTCGCCGTACGTGCTGTTGGGCGTCGGCCCCTCCCCGGGCTCGGTTCCTTGGTCTTTGAGTCGGTTGGTTCCGTCCTGTGGGTGGATGTTTCCCCCCACCCCTTTTTTTGGGACGGTATTTTCGTCATGTTTCCCCGTTCTTGGGGTTCTATGTGACTTCTGGTCTCGGGTGCACCTGCGCCTTGTGTGCCTTCAGGACTGTTTTTGGCTTCCGTCTTCCGAACCCTCCCTTCCGTGAGGGTTCGGGAAGATTTTTCGCTACTTCCCGCATTATTGGAACGTCTGTCGGCTCCTCATCCTTGTCGCTGTTTTGGGCTACTTGCGGGTGGGCTGCTTGTGGCCAGTGGCCCGGTTTGGGCTACTTTTGGCCTGGTTGGGTTACTTGTAGCCATGTTGGGCTACTTGTAGCCCTGTTGGGCTACTTGTAGCCCTGTTGGGCTGCTTGTAGCCTTGTTGGGCTGATTGTGGCCCGGTTGGGTGCTTTTTTGGGCTCTGTCTTCGCTTCGTTGGCCGGTTTTCTTGTTCCTGCTTCCTCTTTTGGCTACTTTTCTGGTGCAGTAGTCCTGGTGGGCGCCTTCTCGCAGAGAGTTGTGCGGTTTGGCCAGCGTGTCCTGCGCATGTGCCGTGGAGTTTGTTTTGGTTTGGGCGGTGTGTGTTCAGTGCTGGTGTTTGACGCCCTTTTTGCTCAAGCGCTTCGCCTCTCGCTCTTCTCCCTTGCTGCGGGGGTGTCCTGGTTTCCAGTTGTGGGGAGGCCGACGAGGTTTTCCCTGTGTCATGGTGTGGGCCGCCATCTTCGCCTCTACCCTGCTCTCCTGCAGGTCCGGCTCTGGCGTCTTACTGGCGGTGCTCCCAGGCTCTTCTGGGCACGGTCGAGTCGTGTCACATTCGTGCCACGTTCACCGGGTGAGTTTCTGCGGTCTGGCGTCTTTGCAGGGCGCTGAATGCAGTGTGTTGTTTATATACCTGTCTTTCTTTAGGTATCTTTTGTACGTCTGAGACCGCTCGCACACCAGTGACTGTCCTTTTTTCACCCCTTCCTGTCCCACTCTTGTGCATGTCCAACCCATGCTGGGGTCCTTCAGGGGACCCGCCCTTTTTAGTGTTATGAGGTGTGGAGGTTGTGGTGTTGGTTCTGTACTCACCTGGTAGAGCTCCTGGCTGTGCTTGCAAGGTTTGAGCTCTGGCTCTTGGGTCCGCCTATCTGGTAGAACTTGCGGGATAGTACCAGTGGAGTGCAGTGGTGTATAGGCACAATCGGGGAACACTGTATATCCGTCAGAGGTCTGCAGTTGTTACACGACCTACTTGCGAGCATACGCCTTATTGCTGGTACGTCCGTGGACTTTCGGGGCACACTAGCTTGCTTTCGATTCGAAGTTCCGGCCCATCCTGGTGGGCCACCCTCTGTCCGGTCTATCTAGCCTGGCCTCGGGCCGGGCTTGGGTGTAAATGAGCTCCCACTACCCCATCCAGCAGGTATTGAGCGGGGTTTCTCCGCTGTCGGTCGCCTGGTGTGCGGGTTTCCGGGCCTGCTAGGTTATGTTGTGTCTCCGTGGGCCCTGTCTAGGGTCTGTCTGCTCCATTCTCTGCCTTTGCAGAAGCGAGTTGCTACTTACCTGTTGCATGTTGCGGTGGTGCCTGTTGCTGCTACTGCACGTGTGCATTGGTACCGTGTTTTGCGGTGGCGTGTCCTTGTTCCTGTGTCCGGTTGTGTGGGTGGCACTTTGCTGCTGTTTTGTGCCTAAGGCTTGCGTAGGAGTCCCTGCCTGATTGTCTACCCCTTTTTCCTGGGGTTTTGTGTTCTGCTTTTTCGTCCTGCCTCACCCCAGTCGTTTTCTTGGCATCTCCTTTGGTCGGTTTTGCCTGCACTTGCTGCTATGTTGGGGGTGTGGTCGTTTCCACCGCTTCATTTCCTTGTGCGTTCCTCTTTCCTCCTCTGCCGCAGGAGTGTTGTGCGTGTGTTCCTTGGCTTCTTGGGCATTTTTTCAGCCTGTGTCCTGTGGTGTGCTACTTTGTCTCAGTATGTTGCAGTTGCTCGTACCCCTTGGTTCGGGTACTGTTTCTGGCGGCAACCCTTCCGCCTTCTTTGGTTTCCTAGCTTGCCCTGCGGTTGGTTTTTCAGGGTCTTGCGATGTCTCGCGTTGGACCCGTCGTTTCTGAACTCCTGGCGGGTTTGCTTGCTTTGGGGAGTTTTCTGTTCGGCAGACGTTCCATCTCCTTGTGCCGCCTGAGTGTCGGTGGTCGCGTCGAGATCTTCCTGCGGCTCCGCCTTTTCCTGGGCTCGGAGGGGCCTTGTCGGGGCTGCTTACGTTCTGCCTCATGGTCTCGCCTCCGGTTGGTGGTCGGGTGGCTTCGTGGTAGGTGTCCCACCTGCGTATTTCTCTTGGCGGCAGTATGGGGTATTTTGGCGGTCCTTCCTTTTCCTGTCCCTTCTTAGGTGCTTCCTCTTGTTAGCGTCGGCTTGGTTTTCTGGTGGGGGTTGGGGCCGTCATCGTGCCACATACTGTCGCCTCTTTTCGTGCAGCGCTGGCGGAGCCTCTTTGGCTTGCTTTCGGTCTTGGTGTTGCTTCTGCACTGTTAGTAAGCTGTCTTGTGCGTCGTTTCACCTCCGGCCTGTTCGTGCGCCGCTTGCACCATCCTGGTCTCTGGCCAGCGTGCTCTGTCTTCTCCTTGGTTAGTAGTGCCCCTTCGGTTCCGGTTTTTTCGTCTCTTTTTCCTTTTGGCATTTGCCTCTGGGGGTCGAGTCGCTGAGCTTTCCTGCTCCTTTGGTTTCAGCGTTTTGGTTGTTCGGTGGCAGCAGTCTCCATCTCTTCTGGCGCGGGGTGGGGCTGCTGCGTTCTGGAGGGGTCCATGGTTGTTGGTGTTTCGTTGGTCGGGCCGGGGGTGTGTGTGTGGTTTTTGTTCAGTGGTGGCCCTCCGTTGTTGTTTGCGTGCCACGGCGTCTGTGTCTGGAGCGCGTTTTGCATTGATCCGGTTCTGTTCTCCCGGTTCGCGTGTGATGGTGTCCGGGTTGTCAGCCTTGTTCTTGCGGCTCAGCTGCCTGTGTTCTTCCTTCATGCCCGTGGCGTTCGTGGCTTTGCTGCTCTCGCTGCTGTCTGGACGACGTGTCCTAGCAGTCTTTCGGGCATGGATCTTTGGTGTTCGTCCGGGGACCTTGCTGCTCGTTGTTCTTGTGTTGTTCCCGAGACTTTTCGAGGCTGTGGCGCCTTGGGTTGGGCGTTGCTGCCAGTTGTCTCGCATCCTTGGGGGGTGCGTGGGTGTCCGCCTCCCGGTTCCATCCCTTTGATCTTCCTCTGTGGGTAGTTAGCTCCGGGGAGCCGACGGGGCTCCCCCCAGAAAACCAGCGTTGAATGTAATGAAACGCCATTTTCTGGGTGAGTCCCGGAGGCTCCCCGGCAACCCTCCCTCCCTCCGGTCGGCGGTTTTTCGCATGTTTTGACATCCAGCCTCAGAACTGATGGGTGGATAGCCAGCGTGGGAGGTCTGGGGCTCCCCCTTCCCCCTCCCGGGAAGGGGGGAGCTGCGCAGACAGCGGCGCGGTGACGTGTGACGTCATACTAGTTGCTTGTTTTTCTGTTGGGGAGTTCTATGCACTAGTTCGGCTTTTGGTAGCAATTTTAACCAGAATAGGGGTTTGTTTTGAGGCGCTTACCTTTCTGGGTGCCTGTCCCGGTCGATGGCAGACATAGAATGCTTCCAACCACACGGGGGCTTCTATAGGCCATTGCTCCCCTTGCCTCTCTGAGGGGGCCCGGTTCTGGCCGTGGTCCCCGGTAGGCCTAAGAGCTCCATACACATGACTGATGCCAAAGTCTGACATTAGCATATCAGCCTGGGATAGCTCCGGGGAGCCTCTGGGGACTCACCCAGAAAATGGCGTTTCATTACATTCAACGCTGGTTTTTTGATATATTTAGAATGTGTCCCTGGAAATTCAGCTTGTGGTCAATGAGAACGCCAAGGAACTTGCCATCTAATTTGTTACAAATTTGGGTATTGTTATTTTGAGATTTATTTGATTAGAGGATTTATTGCCAAACAGAATATAGAAAGTTTTGTCAATGTTAAGAATGAGTTTGTTGGCAGTTAGCCAAAGATGGACTTTATTTAGCTCAGTATTTACTGTGGCATTTAGAGCAAGGGGGTCAGGATTGGAGTAAATGAAGGTTGTGTCGTCAGCAAATAGAATGGTTTGAGGTGNTGTGGTGAACAAAACATGCAGATACTTATGTATAACCTGTGTATGTAGTGGAATATCCACAAAGTATTTGTTCACTGTTTGATGAACATAATTGAATCAACAATATGCACACATATTTTGGAGTACAGCGATGATTCATTTTATTATTAAATATATCACACTACACACTATTGAATAATATTACAGCAAAAAAAAATACGAAAATCAATCAGAGACATTGACATAATTAGGTAATTATCTCTCTGTGGCAACTCTGGCCTGACAGCTGGCGAGCAAGAGACCGTCTGAGACGCACACTGAGTCAGCGCCTGTTTTTTGCCAGACTTCCCCGCCCTATAGCGGACAAATATGCCACTTACGATTTTTTTTATCTTTCCCATGATCAGTGAACACAAATTAACAGGTTACGAAGAAAAAATAATTTTTTTTTTTCAAAATGACATGCGCCTGTGGGGATGACAGGATTTTAAACCCCGAGCATGTTAAGGGTTAACAGGTTAGGAAGAAAAAATAATTTTTTTTTTTTTTTGGTTGGGGGTTTTCCTTATCTGCCATCGATTCGGGTTAGGCACCCAGAAAGGTAGGCGTAACAAAACAAACCCAATATGGTAAGAAACTACAACAAAAACCGAACAGAGGTAGAAAACTCCCTACAATCCCAAGGAAAACAATCAATCACTTTACTGCCGCGCCGGTCGTCCGCGCAGCCCTCCCCTCCCTGGGAGGGGGAGGGGGGGCCCCGGACCTCACCACGCCGGCTGCCTTTAGTTCGGAAACTAGGCGTCAACCAAAGCGAAAACCCTGCCGACCGGAAGGGAGGGAGGGTCGCCAGGGAGCCTCCGGGGCTTCACCCAGAAAATGGCGTTTCATTATATTCAACGCTGGTTTTCTGTGGGGAGCCCCTACGGCTCCCTGAAGCTTTATACCCAAAGAGAAGGAAAAAGGGGACATACCCGGGAGGCGGCAGCCATAAACTCGACAACGTGAAGTCGAGACAACTGACCGCAACCTGCGACCCAAAGCAACACAAGAACGCCGAGGATCAGAGATGTTCACCAACCAACGGGCGGCCAGGACCCTGTTCGATTTCCAAAATCCACGCGCCCGAATATGTGCCCAAGACATATTACCAAACACAGCAGCCAAAGCCGCAAACTTCCTAACATCATGGGCGCGAGGATAGACCGCAGGCTGGCTAGACTGAATAACCCTGCGGACAACCTGGGAGACCTGAGCCCAGGAACAGGGAACGAGGGAAACCGGATCCACCCAAAGCGCGTCTCCAGCCACCCTGGCTGAAGCGCGCAGGTAACGGCGAAGCGCCACAACAAGACAACACATGATGCACCCCCGGCCGAACCAACCAGGCATCAATGACCCATGGACCCCTCCGGAAAGCAGCCGTCTCGTTCTTCGCCAGAAAAGATGGAGAAGGCTGCAAACGGACAAACCTACCCCCAAGACCAAAAGAGCAGAAACCTTTGCGCGGAGGAGAGCATGAAGCTCCCCTACCCGGCCCCCCAGAGGCCAATGCCAACAAAAACAAAGCCTTGGAAAAACAATCAGGAACCGAAGGGGCCACCAAAAACCGAGGAGTGGAAGATAGGAGAGCACCCTGTCCAAGGACCAGGACGGCTCAGGAGGCACACGAGCGACGTGTCGTCGTCTCGCTCCGTGAAAACACTGGAATAAACCGGGCCTTTTTAGGATTACAACCAAGAGGACCATATTTTCTCCACAAGGCGATAAGTACCCCCACATAAACTTTAACAAATAAACATATGTAATATTATAAATATACTGTATACATACCCCTCCGTGGTGCCTCCTTGCCGTGGTGAGGGGCTCACGTACACCTCCCTGGGACCGGTGTGGGTTGCCTGTGCCCCCTCTCCTGCCCCCTCTTTGGGTGGTGTACGTGCTGAAGGGCACCATGTAGGGGCCTTGTGAGCCATCGGACCACCCGCTGGAGGGGTCGCCTGTGAGAGGCCGCCCTGAGTGGATGGTTGGGTGTCCAGGCTAGGGCGATAGGGGGACTGGGGTCTTAGCACCTGTGTGGGAGAATGCACGAAGTAGTAGGACTCCCCTGTTGAAAAGGGGGAGCACCGCTGGGGACGACACACCCTTCCTGCACTGGCCCGCGCTCGGCCTCCCTGGCTGCCCTGGTAGGTGGTATCCCTTGGTTCCGGGTCCCATCCCTTTTATTAGTTTGCTATATGGATGACGACTTGACTACTTCTAACCAGGCTCATGGGGTGGGCGACCAGGCCCCTGAGTCGGACCATCCTGGAAGACCGGGATCTGTAGCCTCCACTGCAGAGCCCGGTTTAGGCCCAGACCGGACTCTTCCTCCCTGCTCCCCTCCCTCCTCTGTGGTTGGGTCGAGCTCCAAGCCTGCTGTGGTGACCGTCTCGTCCCCTTGCACGGCTCCATCTCTTCTTGCGACTACTGCGCCTTTCGACCCGTCTCTCTCTACGGGTTCTCATCGCCGTCCCCGCCGCGGCCGCTCTCGTATGCTTCCTTCTCATCCTACTTCGTTCCATGCTTTGTTTGGTCCTGCTACATGGACTAAGTATTTTGACCTCCAACCCTTGGACTCAACTCCTCCTGACGATTTTTCCCTTCATAGGCATCTTGTCGATTCCGTGGATGCCTCTGTCACCTTTAACCCCACTCGTCTTGGTACCCGTGTCGTTGCTGCTCCTTCTCAGGATGCGGCCACTCGCTTGGCCGCCTTATCCTGCCTTGGTGAGACCCCTGTTCGGGTCTCGAAGAACGCCCGGTTGAATGCCAGTGTGGGCACTGTTCTCCTCCCGCACCATGTTGCGACCGGTGTTAGGGATCTTAGGGACTGCCACGAGGATATCAAACATGTCCTCGAGGCCCAAGGTCATTCTGTCCTCCAAGTGGATACATTTATTCGTCCCCCTCGTGGTCATCGCCGTCTGCCTCTTCGGGTTGTGAAGGTTACCTTTGATGGTAGGACCCTTCCATCCTCTGTTATTCTCGCTGGTGCCAGGTGCTCCGTCCAGGAGTATATTCCATCTCCTCGGCTCTGCGGTAAGTGCTGGAAGTTTGGGCATGGTACCCTCAGGTGCTCTAGTCCTGTCTCTCTCTGTCCCCTGTGTGGAAGCGAGGGTCACTCTAAGTTAGAGTGCACTTCCCCCAGGCCCGCTGCCTCAATTGCGGTGAGGCCCACCCTACCTTCTCCCGTGCCTGCCAGTTTCATCGTCTCCCCTCTTTCGCTGGTGTCTCCTATGCTCGAGTGGTGCGCTCTTCCTCTCCTCGTCCTTCCCGCCTCCTCAGTCTCACAACCGTTTCCGAGCCTTAGACCCAGACACGCCCACCACCGCCTCCCCTTTTCCCTCAGTTCTGTCCCGAAGGGTCCCCCTCCTGGTTCTCTGTCTAGGGCTCCCCTTCATTCTACCCAGTCTGTCGCATCTCCTGTGTCTTCTATTTCCTCTCCTACTAGTCCTTCTCCTCCGTCTCTTGGCTCTCCACGCCGCCTGACTGTGCGGGCCGACGTCCATCGCTCTCCTGATGGTTGTGTTGTTCGCTCTCGCTCTTCTTCTCCTATCGAGACTCTGGAGTCTGTTGCCCAGTACGTTGCTGCTGGGACGCCTGTTTCTTTGAGTCAGAAGCGGAAACCTGGGTCCTCTCCTTCCTCCTCCCTGTCGGTAAGAAAGCTTCGCTTTCTTCTTCGCCCCCTATCTCTGCTTCTATCGTTCCTTCCCCTCCCGCTTCGGTGGTGGTGCCCCCTGTTCCTACTGTGGGGGTTTCTTTAGCCCCCAGTTCCATCTCGGTTACTGCCCTTGCTGAGGTGCGCTCCCCTCTTTCTGCTCCCCCTCCTCCCCTTCCTTCTCCTCCAGGCCCTGCTCGTCCACCTCTGGTCCGTCCTTCCGCTTCTTGCCCTCCTTCTTTACTCAGTTTACCCATGCCCCCTAATCCTGACTTTGCTGACCCTGATCCTGACTCTGTGCTTTTTTAGCGTGCTGTGTTCCTTCTTCACCTTTGTTTCTTTGCTCTCTGTTACTCTCCTCTCTCTCTTTCGTGATGTCTTTTCTTCAGTGGAACATCCGTGGATTTTACGCCAATTTCCTTGACCTTCAACTTCTCATCTCACAGTTTTCGCCCCTTGTGTCTGTCTCCAGGAGCCGATGCTTGGTTCTCGTTCTGGTCGCTTCCGTGGCTATTCTTTTCTCTCCCCTCCCCCAGCTGTCGCTGGGGTCCATAATTCTTCTGCTCTCTTGATTCGTTCCGATGTTCCCTTTGTCCCCTTACTTTTTTCCTCGCCTCTCCACTGTTCTGCCGCCCGTGTCTTTGTGCGTAGATGGTACACGGTTTGTTCCATTTATCTTCCCCCCACTGTCCCACTTTCTCTTCCCGATCTTAAACACCTCCTAGACTCCTTGCCGGAGCCTGTGCTCCTGCTGGGTGATTTCAATTGTCGTCATGCCCTTTGGGGTGATGTGCTGACAAACACCCGGGGTCGCCTACTTGAACCTTTCATCCTCTCTTCTTCCCTATCCCTTCTTAATTCTGGTGAGCCCACTCATTTGGACTCTCGGACTCGCTCCCTTTCTTGTCTCGATCTTTCTCTGTGCTCGTCATCCCTTTCCTTAGATTTCGGGTGGCGAGTCCTTGATGACCTCCATGGCAGTGACCATTTTCCTATCCTTGTCACTTTTTCTCCTTTCGCCCTCCTCTCTCCTTCCCTCGGTGGCGGTTTGCCGAGGCTGACTGGCGCCTTTTTACTCTCCGTGCTACTATTTCCGAGCTCTCCGTTTTACCACCTCTCCCTCGCGCCCTCCTTCTTTTTCATGACACTATCTTTGACGCTGCCCTGCACTCTATTCCTCGCTCTTCCTCTCGGGGAACGCGAAAGTGCGTTCCCTGGTGGAATTTGGACTGTGCTCGGGCTGTCCGCTGTAAGCGTGCAGCCTGGAAGAGACATCGCCGCCGGCAGACGGTTGAGTCTTTTCTTTTGTTTCGGAAGGCGAGTGCGGTGGCCCGTAGGACCATCCGTGCGGCTAAACGTGCTTGCTGGGCGACTTATGTCTCTACCGTTACTTCCGAAACTCCTCTTCCGCTGGTCTGGAAGCGTATCCGCAAGATTGCGGGCAAGTTCATTCCCGATGTCTCCCCAGTCCTTCGCCTCCATGGTGCTCTTGTGGCGGACCCGTTGCAGGTTGCGACCGAACTGGGTTCCCATTTCTCCTCTGTTAGTTCTGGTTCTCATCTCCCCCAATCCTTCCTTCTTCGTAAGCCTCTCCTTGAGTCTCGTCCTTTAAATTTCTGTACTTTTCTCCACCTTCCCTATAATGATCCCTTCTCTCTCTGAACTTCAATCTGCCCTAGCCCTTTGTGGTTCTACGGCAGCGGGCTCTGATGGCATTCATTATGAAATGCTCCGCCATCTCCCTCCGTGCACGTCTCAGTATTTACTGAGTCTGTACAATCGGGTCTGGGAGTCGTCGTCAGTCCCTGAAGACTGGCTCGATGCTGTTGTCCTCCCTGTTCGGAAACCAGGGTCTCTCGGGTCATCCCCCAAGGACTTCCGCCCTATTGCCCTCACGAGTTGTGTCTGCAAGCTCTTTGAACGTATGGTTAACGTTCGTTTGATGTGGTTCTTAGAACACTATAACCACCTCTCTCCTTCTCAATTTGGTTTTCGCAAGTGCCGCAGCACAACGGATGTCCTGGTAAACTTGGAGTCTATATTCGTACTGCTTTTGCTGCGAAGACTTCCGTTGTTGCCGTCCTTTTTGACCTAGAAAAGGCTTACGACACTACCTGGCGGTATCACATTCTGTCTCAACTTCATTCTTTTGGCCTTCGTGGGAACCTCCCTCTCTTCCTCCAGAGCTTCCTCTCTCGTCGTTCCTTTCGTGCGGCTTGGTACTGCTCTCTCTGCCCCTTTTCGGCAGTATGAGGGTGTACCCCAGGGTAGTGTTCTGAGCACTACTCTTTTTCTAGTTGCCCTCAACGGTCTTCTTTCTTCTCTTCCTTCTGGTGTCTTCTCTGCTCTGTATGTTGATGATCTTACCCTTTGCTGTCAGGGTGATGATTCACCTCTCCTTCAACGGCGGCTTCAACTTGCGATTGATGCCGTGTCGTCGTGGGCCACCGATCATGGCTTCAAGTTCTCTGCATCTAAGACTTGTGCTATGACCTTTACTCGGAAGCATGTTGTTCTTCGTCCCTCTTTGTCGCTTTATGGTCATCCCATTGTGTACAGGGATTCCGCAAAGCTCTTGGGGTTAGTCTTTGACACTCGTTTGTCTTGGTCAGCCCATATCTCTTGCCTCCGAGTTGAGTGCTCTAAGGCCCTTAACCTCCTTAAGGTTTTGTCCCATACTTCTTGGGGAGCGGATAGACGCACGCTCCTATATTTGCACTCCTCTCTCGTCCTGTCTAAACTCGATTATGGTTGCCCTGCTTACTCTTCTGCTTCTCCTTCTACTCTTCGCCGTCTTGATGCTTTGCACCATACTGGGTTGCGTCTCAGCTCTGGTGCCTTTCGTTCGACTCCCGCCCTCAGTTTGTATGTTGACACTGGCTTTCTCTCTCTCCAGGACCGCCGTGACCGCTACTGTCTTCGCTATCTTGCGCGGTCCTTACAGCATCCTTCCTCTCGCCTCTGTCGTGCTTTGACTTTCCTCCTCCTGTAGCTCCTGTTCCTCTTCATTGTCTCCCACTTTCTGTCCGGTTATCTCGCTTGCAGGATTCTCTTTCTGTTCGTCTTTCTAATGTTTCTCCTCGTATTGTTCCTTCCTTGCCTCCGTGGAGAGTCCCCCTTCCCAAGTTTTGTACGTCCTTGACTTGTATTACTAAAGCCTTTACCCCTCCTCAGTTCTGAGCCTCTTCCTTGAGCACTTTTCTTCGCACTCCCGCTCTATTTCCATCTTTACCGATGGGTCTAAGTCTGCGGACGGTGTGGGCTACTCTGTTGTTTTTCCTGACCGTACTTATATGTGTCGCCTCCCTTCGGAGGCTAGCGTCTTTACGGCGGAACTTTATGCTATTCTCTATGCTCTCCGTCTCTTGCTTTCTCATTCCTCCTTTGTGGTTGTCGTTGACTCTCGTAGTGCCCTAATGGCTCTTGGGTCCTTAATCCTGTCCACCCAGTGGTCATCGAGATTCAGCAATGGCTGTTTCTTATTTCTAGTAAGTTTAAATCGGTAGAGTTTTGCTGGGTTCCCAGCCATATTGGTGTTTCTTTGAATGAGCGTGCAGATGCTGCCGCTAAGGATGCCATCCGTTCTTGTCCCATCTCCCGTAAGGGTCTTCCTTATTCTGACTTTTATCCGGTTATTCATTCCTCTATCCTTGCCCGTTGGCAGAGTTGTTGGTCCTCTGTGGTTGGTAACAAACTGCGTACTCTCAAACGTAGTGTGTCCCCGTGGCCTTCCTCCTACCACCGTAATCGGCGGTGGGAAACTGCTTTAGCACGGCTGCGGGTTGGCCATACTCGCTTAACCCACGGTCACTTAATGGAGCGCCGCCCTGCTCCTTGTTGTCCGAATTGCGTTGTCCCTCTTACGTTATGCATATCCTTGTTGAATGTCCTGCCTTCCAGGACGAGCGTGTGTCTTGCTTTCCGACCGTCCCTCGCGGTCACTTGTCCCTCGATAGAATTCTAGGTGAATCGGATACTTTTGATATCGTTCGCCTTATGCGTTTTGTTCTCGTATTGGCTTTCTTAGTATATTTAGCGCCCTCTGATTATTTCGCACTTTGATGGTGCTACATAGCCTTCCCGGTTTGGTGCCTTCTTTTGATAATTACCTTACCTTNAAACCCCCACGGGGTCCAACGGGGCCAAGGCCCCCCAAGTCAGCCCCACGCCAGCCCCGTGAACCCACACGACAGGCCCCGGGCCGAGCCGTCCCCCAAAGCCCGGCCGTACCAGAAAACCGGGCAGCCGTGAAAACACGAAGGAAGGGAGCCCACTGGCAGACTCTTACAACACGGCTGGAGGAACAGGCTCAAATGCCCCCGTCACCACCCCGGAAGGGGATTTCCCCGTGACTGCCCGAGTCTCAACACCAACAAACCCCGCCCTGCCAAAACGGGGCAGCCCCGGGGCTCCCGGGGAGTTACCACAAGAGCGTTGCCACCACCAAGGCTCAAGTGCAACGCCTCTGCTGCCCGCACCAGTTTAGCACAACTGGGTAACCGAGCCACAACGAGCAACAAACTCACAGGACTCCGGGTCGAAGGTGTCACCGACCCCACAGGCAGCAGACGTAGGCAAAACAGAGTCACCCAGAGACAAAGGGTGAGCAACCCTCAAACTCGCTGGAAGCGAGGGGGGGGGGGCTCTGGGGTCACATCCATCGGACCCACGCGCCCCCAGGGGTTTCCCAGGGTCCCGAGCGTTTACTATAAGAGGACTCGCGCTCAGGTAATCCCAGGCAGGGTACTGCTAACCGGCACCCAAAACTACCAAACAACGTTCTAAGAGCTGAACCCCCGGGATGTGTACACTCACAGGGACCTAGCAGGGGGTGCCACCAGAAATACTCAGAACACAAGGGACCCAAGGGGCAAGAACGAAGGCAGACCCCCCCCCCACCAGGTAGATAAACAAAAAGAAAAAGAAAACCCTGCAAGAGGACAGCATACCCAAGCGGAACAGAGCCGGCCGCTATGATTGGAAAAAGACAAGCTGCACAGTACCCTGCGCCCCACCAGTGCAAAACTGCCCCTTACCCTAAGGCGACCAAGGGAGACAGAACACCCGAGCACACAAAGAGCGGCCGAAAACCAAGCAGTAAACGGCCTAGCAGGGGCAGACCCCAAGGGACTTGTGGAAGGTGGCCCCAAGCCCCAAGGGCAGTACTTACAGGGCACCTAGGGAAGGGAACCCTAGGCGCATGCAGCCCGAGTACTGGAGAATCACTCCCGGCTCACGCACCACCTAGAAAAACAGACACCACACTCTAGGTACAGTGCTGAAACAACCACTGGAGCCGGAGCACATAACCGGTGCCTATAGCATCAGCCGAAGAACTGATGGGTGGATAGCCGGGGTGGGAGGTCTGGGGCTCCCCCTTCCCCCTCCCGGGGAGGGGGGAGCTGCGCAAACAGCGGGGCGGTGACGTGTGACGTCATACTAGTTTGCTTGTTTTCTGTTGGGGAGTTCTATTCACTAGTTCGACTTTTGGTAGCAATTTTAACCAGAATAGGGGTTTGTTTTGGGGCGCTTACCTTTCTGGGTGCCTGTCCCGGTCGATGGCAGACATAGAATGCTTCCAATCACACGGGGGCTTCTATAGGCCATTGCTCCCCTTGCCTCTCTGAGGGGGCCCGGTTCTGGCCGTGGTCTCCGGTAGGCCTAAGAACTCCATACACATGACTGATGCCAAAGTCTGACATTAGCATATCAGCCTGGGATAGCTCCGGGGAGCCGACGGGGCTTCCCCCAGAAAAGGGGCGTTGGCAGAGCCTTCGCCAGACGAGGTCTACTCCGCCCGAGGTGTCAGACGGCAGTTGCCACAAATATATTATTTCCTAATTATTTCAATGTCTCTGATTGATTTTTTCTTAGTTTTTTTGCAGTAATATTATTCCATACAGTGAATTGTGGTATATTTATATTATAAAATGTGTGAACCATCGCTGTACTCAAAATTATGGAGTGCATATAAGTGATTCAATTATTATGTTCATAAAACAATAAACAAATAGTTTTGCTGTAGTTACACTATATACACAGGTTATATATAAGTATCTGCATGTTTTGTTCACCATAACGAACTACTAAATTGGTCTTGTGAGTCAAAAAGCAACGAGGAGTGGCCGCCACACACCAGCGAGCCACTCACTGCCACGCCCTCCCTCAACACCACCTCACTCACCCTCATTTACCTCCCACAATACTGTTTTTGCATTTATTGACTATACACAGACGTTATATATACGTATTTACATGTTTTGTTCACCATAACTGTACATCTAAGCTTGTATGGTGAGTAAACACACAAAGACGTAGCTACTCCACAGTCAGCTGATCGGCGGCCACTCTCAAGGCCAGACGCACTAATATTTCTCCTCCAACAATATTGGTTGTGGTGTTATTACGCTATATACACACATTATATATAAGTATCTACCTGTTTTATTCACCATACCTGTACAAATAAGCTGGCTTGGTGCCCAAAGACCATAGTGGCCACCAGTAAACAACCTGCCAAGTCGTGCAGACGACGCTCCTCTCTCACCAAAATGGCGGCTCCCAACCTACTCCTCTCGCTGTTATCTCGCACTATACACACGTTATATGTAAGTATCTACATTTGTGTTCACCATAGCGAACCACTAAGCTGGTATGGTGAGTACAGTCAATAAATGGTGGCCACACACAGTCAGAAGACGACGCCCACAACCCTCCCTCCACAGCCGTACTCCTCCCTCCATCGAGCACAGCGCTAAATATCTCCACAATCAAGCTGTTATCAGAATCCTGGTCAGTTTTATCAAATTCAGGGGGCTTCAGTAATACTATCACTGCTAAATAATAGCAGTATCACTTATATTTAGGCATTTGTAGGCGATGCTGTGGTCACAAGCTGAACAGCGGTGCTGTGAGCTCGTGCTGCGTGCGCCAGCCTTGGTGGCTGGCCCAATACAGACGCTCTCACTCCCAAGAATGTTGGGCTGGATTTTTTTTCTAGGTGGCATCTGGCAACTATCAGTCGTGGCTGTACTATAGCTGCCCCTATCCCAGGCGGGGCGTTTAAATTTTAGCGCTAGACACGAAATCATATATAAATGATGTGCGCGGTTTCGGTTTTGTCACTGATATCATTTATATATGATATGCGCGGTTTGAGGGTTAAAGGTAAGGTCTTCCGACATGAGTACACCCAGATCCTTTACATTGCCTTTTTGTTCTATGTTATGATTTGCCTGAGTTTTGTACGTGGTTTCCGTTTTTATATTTTCATTTTTTCCATAGCGCATGAGCTTTGGAAAACTTATCTTCGTTAAACACCATATTATTTTCTGTAGCCCATAGAAAGACCTGATCTACATCTGACTGGAGGTTTGCCATGTCCTCTATGTTGCCTACTCTCATGACGATCCTAGTGTCATCTGCAAAGGATGATACAGTGCTATAGGTTGTGTTCTTGTCTATGTCCGACATGAGGATGAGAAAAAGTATTGGAGCAAGCACAGTACCCTGGGGGACTGAGCTCTTCACGGTTGATGGGCTGGATTTTATTTTGTTGACTATTACACATTGGGTTCTGTTGGTCAGGAAATTGTAGATCCATCTGCCTATTTTTCCGGTAATTCATTTTGAACGCATTTTATGTGCAATAACACCATGGTCACATTTATCAAAAGCTTTTGCGAAATCTGTGTAAATTACATCAGCGTTTTGTTTGTCTTCCATAGCATCTAATGCCATATCATAGTGGTCCAGCAACTGCGATAGGCGAGAGCGCCCTATTCTGAAACCATGTTGTCCGGGGTTATGGAGATGCTGGGATTCCATGTATTTTGTGATCTTAATTCTTAGCACTCTCTCAAAATTTTTTATGATGTGCGATGTTAGTGGTATCGATATCTGTGGATAGAGCATCAATATGGCATAAGGTATTGGGATTTGCCTCAAGACGAAGCATAATAAAGATCCCGAATATCTGGGGAAAAAATTACATTAAAAATTGTCCACGTGTTACATATATAATCACGATTTAAACATTTCATTTGTATTAATTGAATATATATTATTAGGAAGTTTTGTTTATCTGGGTAAGTTGTCAGCTTATATGAACTAGTAGCTAATGCGGCTTGCATATGGGTACATCCGGTCTCTTACCCTCGACCGCGGCGGTAACTTTATGGTCAGGAAGCCACAAATATTTACAGTGGGGCTCGGTCAGTCAATATGATTCCTTTGACATCACTCTACTTATGTACTCTGCTCTCGTATTGACAATATGAATGATTCAAGAACATTTTTAATATCTTCTGACATAGATGGCGCTATAGTTGATTGGGTTGCACAATGTTCTATGACTCACAGGATGAGTATGAGGTGCACAATAAACTACAGGTAACAGGATAAGGGGGGGGGGTAGAAATAGCCTAAGCTACTCTATCCCTTTGAGATGTATTTATTGCTTATCTCAATAAACATACTTGAACTTGAACTTGAACAGGATAAGTATGGGTTGCACAATAATTTACAAGTCACAGGATGGGTATGGGGTGCACAAACTACTGGTAACAGGATGAGTATGGGTTCACGTAATGCGACTGTTCACCTACCAGTAAATAGGTACTCAGGAGTTAGTCAGCTTGTTGTAGGGGTTGCATCCTAGGCGGGGTCAGTAATTCGACCTTAAGGATGACCTTGATAAAAGCCTATCGCGTATGAATATACTGTGGCTTCCTGTCCCCCAACACAATGAATTAATATAATTATAATATTATGGTTTATAATTAAGTTCTTAAGAGCGATCCTGTGTCATAATTGACATACGTCTATCTTTACCTCAACATTTTATAAGTTAATTTTTGTCTGTATATGATGATCATATACAATTAAGGTAGCATTGCAACTTTATAGGAAATTGTTAAATCCAAAATATATCTTGGTTCTCATACTTGAGATATTGTTACAATAAACGTTTGAAAACAAAGTTTATATCTGTATTTAAAATATAAAACATTTTGCGTTTATCAACGCATCTCTCTGAAATACAAATTTTTTTCTGAATTGAGAAGCCTGTATTGGCCGCCTGGCAGGACACTGATGCATTGGAAGTTTTCATGTGTCCGGACACCGGCGATGGTGTGGTATTGGCTATTTATTTAACCATATCTTGGCTTTCATTTAAGATATATTTTCCATGAAATGTAGTCACATTATCGTCTACATCTGTGTTTATGCTGACATATAGACTTTTGATGTTACTTTGCACATATGCAAATGAATTACACAATTAATTCACTTGTTTGTAGGCCTTCACACTCCCTGAGATAGCCATCACGTGACTATAAAAAGACATATATCTTCACTTTCACTTCAGTTATATTTATGCTAAAGTATTAACATGCAGCTTATATTTCTGTCTTTATTATGACATAGAAAACTTCGTTTATTACAATATTTAGATTAAATGAACATTGATCTTCGAAAGATCATAGTTCCCATGGATAGGGAGAGCGTCGGCCAAGAAATCTTGTTTGAAATATGAATATCTTTCCTGTCTAATAAGATATAATCTCTGTGATGGATTCACAAAAACTTTTATCTCTGCCTTTCTGATAACATGTACAAATATAAGTTTTATTTGTGAATCTCTATTAATTAAGTAATATATCAGAGAGCGTGTAGGGTTCGGTGTTCTATGAACGAAAAGGACATGAGTAGTTTAAGTAGCGAACGCATACAAACGAATAACGTTAGTATCTATATAACAAAATTATTGTCCTGTGGAGTTGATTTAACTTACAGACACATTTTTATAAATAAGTATTAAATGTTTTGTGGCTACTTATGAAAGATATTATTACAAATACCCATTCTACTTATTAATATCATTAATTAAATTTGCGACAATTTGAGCAAAGAATTGCGACGACTGGATCACTGTGTACAGGAGGCTGCTATGGCAGCAAACACTCTCCAGGCGACCATATATCTTGGATAAGTCGCTCCACAATTTTGTCGCTTGGACCGTCGACTTCCTATGGCGTCACCTGTTACATATTTACTTCGAATTTCGATATGAAATTACATTATTTCAGAATGAAAATAGGTTTGATCGTGTTCTATGTGCAGCACCAACATTACAGTAAGTAAATATACCATATTTCTTCATTACTTACGTAATGCTAGGAGGATTTGGGTAGATTTGGGTAATTCTACGGACCGGCAGCTCCTAATGGCCCATACGAGGCAGCTCCTATTGGCCCATACGAGGCAGCTCCTATTGGCTCATACAAGGCAGCTCCTATTGGCCCATACGAGGCAGCTCCTATTGCCCCATACGAGGCAGCTTCTATTGGCCCATACGAGGCAGCTCCTATTGGCCCATACGAGGCAGCTCCTATTGGCCCATACGAGGCAGCTCCTATTGGCTCATACGAGGCAGCTCCTATTGGCCCAACGAGGCAGCTGCTATTGGCCCATACGAGGCAGCTGCTATTGGCCCATACGAGGCAGCTGCTATTGGCCCATACAATCGAAGCAGCTGCTACGCGATGTTCTGAATGTGTTGATGGTAAATGTATATTTTTTTTTTTATTTTTTTTTTTAGATATATACAAGAGTTGTTACATTCTTGTACAGCCACTAGTACGCGTAGCGTTTCGGGCAGGTGTGTGTGTGTATAGTGTGTACATATGTTGTAAATATACATAAATGAACATGAAACATTGGTGTGAATAACTGTATGATGGGAGGGGCAAAGTTAGCGAATACAATGTTGGAGAAATGAAGGAGGGCTGGCTGGGTGTGGCAGCTCTCAATAGTGGTGTTCAGAATGTGTTGATGGTGAATGTATATAGTGTGTGACAGTGTATAGTGTGTAAATAGATTGTATATATACATAAATTAGCATGATACATAGTAAATATGTGCTGCCTATGTGTACACAAGTGTCATGCACGTAACACAGTGTCTTCGGACAGTACGGATGTTTTACTGCCATAATATAGTGTACGTGTTCACTATAAATAGGATTAGCACGTAAAAACAAATAAAATGTATTTGGAACTGTGCGAAAAAAATGAACGAAAATATATTTGCGGCAACTCGTGGGCCCCGCCCCGGGCGCCCTACTGGCCCCGGGAGCGTTCGTCACGGGCGAACGGGGAATGATGATGTCACGCCCCAACTTACGGACCCCATAGCAGCCAAAGTAAGTACAATTTCGATTTTTTTTCTACATACCCATACTGAGGGAAGGGTTTCTGACACTTTAAAAAGAAAAAAGAATTTTTTCCAGAGAATTTATTTCCTGCGCACTGCGGGGGTGTCATATTTGGAGGCAACGCAGTTAAGGGGTTAAGTATATATATGTTTTGTTCACCACAACTGTACAACTAAGCTGATATAGTTAGTTCAGCCACTAAGAGTCGTTGCTTCACAGTCAGCTGGCGGCTGCCTCCCTCACTCATTCAAGGTCACATGTACTAAATTTCTCCCCCAACAATACTGTTTGCAGTGTTATTACACTATATACACATATTATACATAAGTATCTACATGTTGTATGCACTGTAACTGTACACCTAAACTTGTAGAGTGCCCAAAGAGCATAGTGGCCCTCCTTCTACACAGCCAGACTATTCACGCAGACGACATCACCTCCGTCACCCAAATGGCTCCTCCCAACATAATCCTTTTGCTGTTATTACACTAATACACACACATTATATATAAGTATCTACATTTGTGTTCACCATAAAGAACCACTGAGCTGGTATGGTGAATGCAGACAATAACAGGTGGCCACACAGTACACGATGCTATCTCCCTCCGTCCCTCAGCATCACTCCTCCCACAGTGCTAATTATCACAACAATCCTGCTATTATCACAATCCTGGTCATTTTCATCACAGTCAGGGGTCATCTGTAATATTGTCATTACTAAATAATAGCAGTTATATATTTATTTTGACATTTTTCGGCGATGCTGTGGTCACAAGCTGAACAGCAATGCTGTTCGCTCATGCTGCATGCACCAGCCTTGGTTGCTCTAACAGTACTGTGGCTCTCACACCGGAGAATATTGCCTATGATTTTTTTTTAAATGGCGTCTGTTTACAAGAGCCCTGAGGATGCTAATGAGAACCCCGTGTAGCCGCGGGCCATTTGAATCATGCCTGGTACCCAATGGCGTATATATACGCCATGCACACTGTGGGACATGTTACTTATGGCGTATATATACACCATGCGCAGTTTAAAGGTTAACGTTACAACTGAGGTGGGTAGAGGTACTGGGAATAAAAATAGAGAAAATAAACATAGTGATTATTCTAATATACAAACCGCCAGATGCAACGGCTGAGGAATTCACAGAACAGATAAGCAAAATAGAGAATAGTCTTGATAATTTGGAGAACCCGATACCTGATATTATCTTCCTAGGTGACTTCAATTTGCCTAGTCTCAGATGGAGAATAGCAAACAATAATATTATACCAGGAAATCTATCGGGACCTAACCAACCACCGATTAGAGAACTACTTAGATTCTGTGACAAATTATTACTCAACCAGCAGATATCAAAGCCAACGAGAAATGAAAATATTCTAGATCTGGTCTTTACGAACAGTGAAGACATTATCAGGGACATTACGATATCAGTTACCACATACTCAGATCACAAGCTCATTGAAGTGCAAACGACCATCAATACTAGGAATTGACCTAAAACGTTGATCAAGCGAGAGGGGTTATTCAGTAAATTTAATTTTAATAATAAAAGATAGACTGGGAGAAAATAAACAGGGAACTTACAAACATTCCATGGGAAACTGTTCTAAGTAATACAAGTCCTACAGAAGGAATAGAAAAACTGACTTCGGAAGCGTATCAAGTCTGTCTGAAACATGTTCCTTTGAGGAAAGTCAGAAAGAGATCCAACGTAGAAAGAGAACGCAAACGATACTATAAAAGAAGGAAAAAGATAGTGGAAATGCCTAAGCAGACACGAATTTCCCGTCAAAGAAGGAATAATTTAAATAGGGAGATTGAAGAAATTGAGCGGAAATTGAAACACACTTATCAAACTGATGAAAGGCAGTTAGAACAGAAAGCATTTCAGGAAATAAAGAAAAATCCAAAATACTTCTTCACATATGCAAAATCAAATGCAAAAACCACTGCCAGTATTGGACCTATTTGTACAAGTAAAGGTTCATACACGGAGGATGATAAAGAAATTAGTGAAATCCTAAAAAAGCAGTATGAGGACATGTTTAGCACTCCAGTAAACAACATGAAAGTGGAAAATCCAGACAACTTCTGTATATGGGATATCCAAACCCCTGTAAATATAACTGATATCAACACGAGCATACTAGACTTTGAAAGAGAAACTGAAAACATGCCCAAGCACTCGGCCCCGGATCCAGATTCATGGAATTTAATATATATAAAGAAATGCAAAGTGCCAGTAGCACAGGCACTCAGTATAGTGTGGCGTAAGAGCTTGGACATGGGGGAGATACCAGATGCACTTAAAGTAGCAGACATATCCCCTCTACACAAGGGAGGGAGCAAAGCATTGGCAAAGAATTATAGACCAGTTGCACTAACGTTGCACATAATAAAAGTATTTGAGAGAGTGATTAGGAGTCAGGTCACCAATTTCATGGAGACCAATGACCTTCACAACCCAGGCCAACATGGACTTCGAGTAGGAAGATCGTGATTCTCACAGCTACTTGATCATTATGACAAAGTCACTGAGGCATTAGAAGAAAAACAGAACGCTGATGTGATATACATGGACTTTGCAAAGGCTTTCGATAAATGGGACATGGAGTGATAGCACACAAAATGAACTCAATGGGAAAGTCAACCGGTAAAGTAGGACGCTGGATACTCAGTTTTCTATCAAACAGGACACGGCGAGTAACAGTCAACCATATAAAATCAAGTCCAAGTGCAGTAAAAGCTATTTACCTCAGGGTACAGTCCTGCACCGCTGCTTTTCCTTATTCTCATACAGATATAGACAAAAATACAAGTCACAGCTTCGTATCATCCTTTTGCAGATGACACAAAGATCAGTATGAAAATTACCTGGCTGAAGACATTGAAAAAGTTAAGCTGATATTAATAAAGTTTTCGGACTGGGCATTAGAAAATAACATGATGTTTAACCCTTAAATTGCGCATCGCATCATATGATGCTTTGACCGACTTGCAGTAAATTGCGCATCGCATCATATGATGCTTTGGAGTATTACGCATGATTTAAATGGCCCGTGGATACACGGGGTTCACCACACCTTCATCAGGGCTCTTGCAAACAGACGCCATTTAAAAAAAAAATCATTGGCCAAATTCCCGGATGTTAGGGGCCTCAGTATGAGTGAGCTACCAAGCCTGATGCACGCAGCATGAGCTCACAGCACTGCTGTTCAGCTTGTGACCACAGCATCGCCTAAAATGCCATAATATACTTGTTCATGCTATTATGTAGCGATGATATTATTACAGAAGACCCCTGACTGTGATAAAACTGTCCAGGGTCTGATAACAGCAGGATTGTGGTGATATTTAGCGCTGTGCTCCATGGAGGGAGGAGTAATGCTGTGGGAGGGAGGGTAGTGGGTGTGTCTTCTGACTGTGTGTGGCCACCTTTTATTGACTGCACTCACCATACCAGCTTAGTGGTTCGGTATGGTGAACACAAATGTAGATACACTTATATATAACGTGTGTATAGAG
>WNGS01158263.1:454-17406 GCA_020271785.1 Procambarus virginalis
CCAGTCCTTCTCGGGCTTCTTGGTCCTCTTCGTGCTTCTTCTCGGTTTTCGGTCCTGTCTCGTTCTTCTGTAATTCTCTTCTTTCCGTGCTCTGTCTCGACACTGTTAGTTTCTTTACATACTCCTAGTTGGCTCCTTCCCGCCGAGCGGGGTATGCAGTTCGGACCTTGTGTGCTGCGCATGCGCCGGAGTTTGTTTTGGTCTGAGCGGTGTGCACAAGTGCAGGTGTTTTCCGTCCTTTTCTCTCGAGTGCTTCGCCTCTCGCTCCTCTTCATTCTCCAGTCCGTGTCCCATAGCTACTGGGGGTGTTCTGGATTGCAGCTATGGGGAGGATGCCAGGATTTATCTGTGTTATGGGTGTGGGGCTCCTCCTTTCCCTCTACCCTACTCTTCTCCTCCATGTGCGGCTCTGGCCTTCTTCCCTGGCAGTGCTCCCGGAATCTTCTCGGCTACGTTGTGTCGTGACACGTTCGTGCCTTCATTCTGCAGGTCATTTTATGCGGTATGGCATCTCTTTCAGCCAGGCGCTGGTTCGTGGTTTTTGGATATGAATGCAAGACCATCAGCACACAGGTGACTGCAGAGGGCCTGTTGGCCCATACGTGGCAGCTCCTATTTCTACCTATCCAGTCCCACTCATATGCATTTCTAACCCATGCTGGAGTCAATCAAGGGGGGCCCACCTCATCCATGTTACGAGGTACAATGGTGGAGGTGAAGGTTATGTGGTAAATGTTCCTGTGTCAGGATGTTATGAGGTGACGTTTTGCTGCAGTTTTGTGCCCGGGGTTGCGTGTTGGGGATTGATTGTGGCGTTTTGTTTGGCCCTTACGTACTTTTTCCTGGGAATTTCCCTGTGTGTATAATAAGAATAATAATTTTAATTAGGAAAAGTACATACATAGATGCAAAGTTACAAACATTCTGATTGATTTATAGAGCTAGTACATACAATACCTAAAGCCACTAGTACGCATAGCGTTTCAGGCAAGGTGAGGGGGAGGGGGAGGGGAACACCTTGACTACAACTTAATGGTAATTGAGCTTAAAGTATAAATTGCATTGAAAGAAAGAAATAATAGACAAAAAAGGAGGGAACATGGTAGAAAATAGCTAATATACAAGTTGGTCAACAAACAGCATTGTTTAAAAAATAGTAAGACATGGGTTGATTTTTAGGGGTAAGGTAGGTTACATGGAGTTAATTAGGTAGTACTTAGTTTTCATCTTAAGCTCGTTGAAAGAGATACAGACTTTGACATGATTGGGAAGGTCATTCCACATTCTGGGTCCCTTGATTTGTAGAGCATTTCTAGTTTGATTAAGTCGTGCTCATGGAATATCAAATAGGTATTTGTTTCTGGTGTGGTGCCCATGGGTTTTGTTACAACCTTCTAAGAAGCTTTTAAGGTCAGGATTGACATTACAATTTAGAGTTTTAAATATATAGAATACACAGTAGAGAATGTGCAGTGACTTAATATCTAACATATTTAGAGATTTGAGTAAGGGTACCGAGTGCTGTTTGGGGCCAGAGTTAGATATTGTTCTAATAGTAGCTTTGTGTTGGGTAATTAGAGGATGAAAATGATTTTCGGTAGTAGAACCCCAAGGACAAATACCATAGCTGAGATAAGGATAGATGAGAGAGTAATAGATTGTCACTAGGGCAGGGCGAGGTACATAATATCTGATCTTAGAAAGAATGCCAACAGATTTGGAAACTTTTTTTTGCTATATTTAGAATGCATCCCTGGAAATTCAGCTTGTTATCAATGAGGACACCAAGGAATTTACCATCAACTTTACTACTGATTTGTATATTGTTTATTTTTAGATTAATTTCATTTGAGGATTTATTGCCAAATAAAATATAGAAAGTTTTGTCAATGTTAAGGGTGAGTTTGTTAGCAGTTAGCCAAAGATGGACTTTATTTAGTTCAGTATTCACAGTGACATTTAGAGCAAGAGGGTCAGAACTGAAGAAAATGAAAGTTGTGTCATCAGCAAATAAGATTAGTTTGAGGTGTTGAGAGGCATTTAGAAGGTCATTAACCTTTAAACTGTTTAATGCACCTGCAGGCCCTCGTCTGGTTTGCGCATCGCGCTTTCGGGTATTTGTATTTTTCACGTTCCATTCAAAACTCCCACGGCTACACAGGGTTCACATCAGCTTCTTCAGGGCTCTTGGAAACAGACACCATATTTAAAAAAAAATCATGGTCCACATTCCCCGGTGTGAGAGCCTCAGTAGTGAGTGAGCAACCAAGGCCGTCGTATGCAGCATTAGCTCACAGCACTGCTGTTCAGCTTGTGACCTCAGCATCGCCTAATAATGTCAATATATATATATATATATATATATATATATATATATATATATATATATACAACACCACATGACACTGCCCGACTCAGAGCAGTAGCAGCTCCCCATGCAGGTGATTTCCTATTAGCAATCCCAATGTCAGCAACCGGCACCCGTCTCACACCGCAGGCCCTCCGAATTGCCGTGGCTCTCCGTCTCGCTGCCCCAATCCACACCAAATACAGGTGTATTTGCGGCGAGGCAGAGGCCGACAGGTACGGACGGCATGGCCTTCTCTGCCAAAGGACAGGAGGATGGCATGCAAGACACGGCGAGGTCAATGACATTATTAAGAGAAGCCTTACCACAGCCGGCTGTCCAGCAGAGAGAGAGCCCCGCTACCTAATGTCCCACAACTCTAATGAGCCTGTCTGTCGCCCAGATGGAATCACGGTGAACCCCTGGAAGAATGGTAGACAGTTGGTGTGGGACTACACTTGCGTCTCAACTTTAGCCAATACCTATGTTGACTTCAGTGCTACTCAAGCAGGAGGAGCTGCCAATCACCGAGAAGCGGCCAAGTCACGTAAATACAGAGACCTTGAGCACCACTACAATTTTGTCCCCATTGCCTCAGAGACACTTGGTGCCTGGGGTAAAAGTGCTGCTAGCTTTTTGAAGGAGTTGGGGTCTAAGCTAATCGAAACAACTAGAGACCCTAGAGCTGCCAGTTTTCTCTTTCAGCGCCTCAGTGTGGCAATCCAGAGAGGAAATGCTCACTGCATCCATGGTTCCTGCCCACCATCTGAGGAGCTGGAGGAGCTTTTCAACCTGTGACAAGCAGGCTTGTACCCTGCATGTAATCAATACTGTAACTTTTTTGTGTAATGACATTTTCAAATAAAGTTAGATAAATATACACACATACCAAAAGAATAGGGGTGGTAGGAGAAGAAAATATCAAAGTGTTCAGTGAGGATCCACAAGGTCTTCTCTGAGTACTCTTTATTTTCTTCTCCGAGGCTATGGGTCCCTACACTTGCACCAGAGGTGGTACCCCTTCTATATATATATATATATATATATATATATATATAGCTTGTACTATTTAGCCATGATAGTATTACAGAAGAGCCCGAGTGTGATAATGACTGTGTACAATGTTCAAATATCAGTGATTCAATGCTGTTCACGATGTTCACAGCACTAGCCACAGCATTTTTTCTTCAATCTAGGACTCTTCAAACGACTTCTTTGGTCTCTTTGCAAAATAAACTTGTGGCCAACTATTTATTTACAGGAATTAGTGACTAGTATTGTGATAACAGCAGGATTGTGGTGATAATTAGCACTGTGCGTAGTATTGTGGGAGGAGGAATTGTGGTGAGGGAGCGCGGGAGAGAATCGAGGTAGCCTCACTGTGTGTGTGTGGCAGCCACTCTTGTTTTGCTCATCATACTAGCTTAGTGGTTCGCTATGGTGAACACATATGTACATGGGTATATACAATGTGGGTATATACCCATGTACATATGTGCGTAGTACTGTGGGAGGAGGAATTGTGGTGAGGGAGGGAAGGAGAGAATCGAGGTAGCCTCACTGTGTGTGTGGCAGCCACTCTTGTTTTGCTCATCATACTAGCTTAGTGGTTCGCTATGGTGAACACATATGTACATGGGTATATACAATGTGGGTATATACCCATGTACATATGTGCGTAGTACTGTGGCGAGAGAGCGACCATCTCAATAATGTCTGTTTTATTGAGACTATATTGCAATTCGTCTTTTATTAGAGCATGAACTACTGTATATCAATACACTTTTCACAATCGACTTGAGAATGGTCCAGGACGGACCGAAACGTAGTCGTCCCTTCACCTTCTAGTGTGTGGTCTGGTCAACATACTTTAGCCACGTTATTGTAACTCATCGCCTGCATACACTTTTCACCTTCACGTTCCACAGGAATAGCTGGAGATGTCACAACAACAGAGTCAAGCAGCTTTTGCTGATCTTGTTCATTCTGGGAGATGTAATGTTGGGCAGATAATGTACTAATACATACAGTCATTTTGTTAAGCTTCCTTTTGTTTTTTTATGGCTTCATCAGTTTTCAGACACATTTTCCTCATGGAGATCATTTAAGTCATGCTGGGGTTATTCTTGGCTAGCCTTATAGGTTCTAATATCCTCGCGGAGAAGGGTTATTTCTTGTTGATAATGAAGGTTCGCGAAGTTCGCCTGATTCCAGTTTGTAGGCTTTGGATGATCATAATTTGAGCCTCAAGGACTAGGCACAACTTTTTAAACCACTGGTTCTCGGCCCAGTTAGGGAAATCCAGCGAGGGATCAGAAGCATGCTTGAATTTCGTGAAGTGGGATGTAAGCGTGGAATTTGGAAAGGATTGAGAGGACACAGCTCCCTGGCTCAGTGATGGAGTAGAGGGGAGAACAGCACCACCACCGCAAACCCAAGAGCTTTCAGAGGGAGAAACACTATGGCTGTCAGTGTTGTTCTGGATGGATGCCTTGTTAGGAGCTTTGTTGCTCTTATTTCCATGTGCTGTCTTGCTTTTGGGAGACATGATTGGTTGAGAATGGACTGGGGTAATATGTTGTGGCTGAAACTTGTGTCAGGCACTTGTGTCTGGGAGCCGGCGGCTGAGCGGACAGAACACTGGACGCGTGATCCTGTGGTCCCGGGTTTGATCCTGGGCGCCGGCGAGAAACAATGGGCAGAGTTTCTTTCGCCCTGATGCACCTGTTACCTAGCAGTAAATAGGTACCTGGGAGTTAGTCAGCTGTCACGGGCTGCTTTCTGGGGGTGGAGGCCTAGTCGAGGACCGGGCCACGGGGACACTAAGCCCCAAAATTATCTCAAGATAACCTCAAGGCAGCGCGGAGGCGGGCAGAGACGGGAAGCAGACACTGGTACTCACAGCCCCAGAGAATTGTTTTGAATTTTGTTTGAGATGGAATAAGTTGATTGTGTTGGTTACTTTGGATGTGTTATGACATGCTTGGACTCCATGTACTTAGCTGCCTGTAGGTGGTGTTCTACATCATCTGCGGGTAGTTTGAGAGCTGAAATACAGCTTAGAGTGAGGAGCGCAGCGAGCAGTCAACAGTGTCAGACCCACAGTCTGGCATCAACGCCAGTCTGGTGTCTGTGTTATTTGTTACGCGGGGGATCATGGCCCCATTTTTTTGTGGTCTTATCTGGGTCCCTCATTCCTTGCCAGTCTTGCAGTGCCTTGCTTAGCCCTTTCATGTACATTGGACTCTCTGTACTCACCTAGTTGTGCTTGCTGGGGTTGAGCTTTGGCTCTTTAGTCCTGCCTCTCACCTGTCACTTACCTGACATTTACGTGGCCTCTGTACTTACCTAGTTGTGTTTGTGGGGGTTGCGCTTTGGTTTTTTGGTCCTGCCTCTCGCCTGTCCTTTGACTTGTGTATGAGTTCCTGAGCCTCCTGGGCTCTGTCATGTCTGCATTTGCAGCTGTGTGTGGAGTCAGCCTCCACCCCTTCCCTTCCTTATGCATTCCATTTGTCTCCTACTCTGCCACTGAAATACTTCTTACTAATGTTTCTCTGGCTCCTTTGGGCACTCAATTCCACCTGTGTCTTCTGGTGTGTGTGCCCCATGTGGTTAATAGTCTGTCTTTCTCTACTCTTTCATTTCCTCTGAGGGTCTTGAATGTGATGGTTCTGTCCCCTCTCACTCTTCTGTCTCCCAGTAGCATGAGGTTTAATTCCCATGGTCTCTCCTTGTTGCTCATACCCCTCGGTTTGGGTACTAGTCTGGTGGCAATCCTTTGCACTTTTTTCAGTTTTATTTGTTGGGACGAGACCTACAACTGTGTTGTTGGTATGATTTGTTGGTACATAACCTACAGTTCTGTGTGTTGGTCGTGTCCCTTTCGTTCCCGTTTGCTACCTGCCTTCTTCATTCCTCATCTTCCTGCTTAACTCTTGTCCCTAGCCGCTGATGGTGGGACTGTTCTTCTGTTTTTTTCTCGTTTTCTCCTGCACACTGTTGTGAGTTTTGTTTGTGCCTTTTGGCTCTCCTGTTGCCAGGTTTGGGTTCCTGTTTTCCTGGCTTGCCCTGCCTGTTGGTATTTTTAGGGTCTTGCAGTGTCCCGTTTCTAGAGTCTCCTATCGGAACCATAGTCTCCGATCTCCTGGCAAGTTCGCTGGCATTGACGTTTTCTGTTCGGCAGACGTTCCATCTCCCTCTTTGCTGGTTTGGTTTTCCAGCTCTGCTTGCTCGTTCGTCACTCCCAGGATCTTCCCGCGGCTCCGCCTCTTCCTAGGCTCGATTGGTCCATGGCTGGGATGGTTCGGTTCTGCCTCTTGTCTCTCACCTTCGGTTGGTGGTCAGGTGGCTTCGTTATTGGTGTCGCACCTGTGTGCTTTTTCTTGGCGGCAGTATGGGGTTTTTTGGTGGTCCTTCCTTTTCCTTCTGTCCCTTCTTAGGTGGCTGCATTTGTTGGTGTCGGCGTTTTTTTTCTGGTGGAGGTTCAGGGCCGTCATCTTGCCGCATACTGTCACTTCGTTTTGTGTGGCACTGGCGGAGCCGCTTCGGCTTGCTTTCGGTCTTGGTGTTACATCTGCGCTGTTTCGTAGGCTGTCTCGTGCGTTGTTTCACCTCCGGCCTTCTCATGCGCCGCCTGAGCCGTCCTTGTCTTTGATCAGCGTGCTCTTTTTTCTTGTCCTCCTTGGTTGTGGCCCCTTCGGTTCGGGTTTGTTTCTCAAAGGCTCTTTTTCCTGTTGGCATTTGCCTCTAGGGGTCAGGTTGGTGAGCTTCCTGCTCTCCTCCTCACAGGGGTTTCCGCTCCTTCAGTCGTGGCAATAGGTTTGTTCGGTTGCAGCCGTCTCCCTCTTTTCTGGCACAGAATGAGACTGCTGCTTTCCAGAGGGGTCCTTAGTTGTTGGTGCTTGGTTGGTCGGGCCGGGGGGGCATCGTGTTTTGTGTCCGGTTGCGGCCCCCACTGTTATTTGCGCGCCACGGCTTCTGTGTCCGGGATGCGCTTTGGGTTGATCCTGTTCCCTTCTTCCCTGTTCGCGGATGAGTCTCCCAGGTCGTCCGCTGTGTTATTGAGGCTAGCCAGTCTGTATTCTATCCCTGTGCCCATGGCGTTCATAGATTCGCTGCTCTTGCTGCCTTCTTGGCGTCATGTCCTGGCTGACATTCGGGCACGGGGCTTTTGGCGGTCGTGCAGGGGCCTGGCTGCTCGATATCTCGTGGTCGTTCCCAGGCCCATTCAGGCCTGTGTCACCTTGGGTTGGCGGTTGCAGCCAGTTGTCTCAACTTTGAGTTGGGGAGTGTGCAGAGACTGCCTCCCAGGTACCATTTTCTTATTTCCTCTGTGGGTAGTTAGCTCCGGGGAGCCGAAGGGGCTCCCCCCAGAAAACCAACGTTGAATATCATGATACGCCATTTTCTGGGTGAGACCCGGAGGCTCCCCGGCATCCCTCCCTTCGTCCGGTAGGCAGTTTTTCGCGTTTTTTGACATCCTGCCTCAGAACTGATGGTGGATAGCCGGCACGGTAGGTCTGGGGCTCCCCCTTTCCTCTCCCGAGGAGGGGGAGCTGTGCAGACAGCGGCACGGTGACGTGTGACGTCATGATTGTTTTCTCGTTTCTTTTAGGGGAGTTCTATCCACTTGTTCGGCTTGTGGTAGCAATTTTCACCAGAATAGGGGTTTGGTTTTGGGACGCTTACCTTTCTGGGTGCCTGACTTGGTCGATGGCAAACATAGAATGCTTCCAACTACACTGAGGATGCCAGGCTCTGGCTCGTGGTCCCCAGTTGGCCCATAGAACTCCATACAGATGACTGATGCCAAAGTCTGATATTAGCAGACTTTGACTCCAGCCTATCAACCGTGAAGAGCTCAGTCCCCCAGGGTACTGTGCTTGCTCCAGTACTTTTTCTCATCCTCATATCGGACATAGACAAGAACACAACCTATAGCACTGTATCATCCTTTGCAGATGACACTAGGATCTTCATGAGAGTAGGCAACATAGAGGACATGGCAAACTTCCAATCAGATGTAGATCAGGTCTTTCTCTAGGCTACAGAAAATAATATAGTATTTAACGAAGATAAGTTCCAGCTCATGCGCTATGGAAAAAATGAAAATATAAAAACGGAAATGACGTAGAAAACTCAGGCAAATCATAACATAGAACGAAAAGGCAATGTAAAGGATCTGGGTGTACTCATGTCGGAAGACCTTGCCTTTAAAGAACACAATAAAGTAGCCGTCACAACAGCAAGAAAAATGACAGGTTGGATAACAAGAACTTTTCACACTAGAGATGCTATACCGATGATGATACTTTTCAAAACGCTTGTGCTCTCTAGAGTGGAGTACTGCTGCACAATGACAGCCCCTTTCAAAGCTGGAGAAATTGCTGACCTGGAGAGCATGCAGAGATCCTTTACTGCTAGAATTCACTCAGTAAAATATCTAAACTATTGGGACCAACTAAAGAGCCTAAATCTGTACTCCCTTGAGCGCAGGTGGGAGAGATACATAATAATTTACACATGGAAAATATTAGAGGGGCTGGTCCCAAACCTGCACACAGAAATAACATCGCATGAGACCAGAAGACATGGCAGGATGTGCAGAATACCCCCGTTGAAAAGCAGAGGTGCAACAGGTACTCTGAGAGAGAACTCTATCAACATCAGAGGCCCGAGACTGTTCAACACGCTTCCACTACACATAAGGGACATAACTGGCAAACCCCTCACAGTGTTCAAGAGAGAACTGGATAAGCACCTGCATAGGATACCTGGTCAACCAGGCTGTGACTCATATGTCAGGCTGCTGGCAGCCGCGTCAAACAGCCTGGTTGATCAGTCTAGCAACCAGGAGGCCTGGTCGATGACCGGGCCGCGGGGACGCTAAGCCCCAGAAGCACCTCAAGGTAACCTCAAGGTAGCATATCAGCCTGGATATGCTAATGAGAGCCTCTGGGTCTCGCCTAGAAAATGGTGTTTCATTACAGTCAACACTGGTTTTTTGTTCTACTCTGAAAGGTTATACACAGCATGTAAGAAGTATGCAAACCTTACCCTGTTGATGCTTATAACTAGAAAATAAATGATTGGGGTACATGAGTGATTATTAATTAATCTAACTAGCAGTATAAAATATAAATTCAGATATTATATAATTTATATGGACAGAACTTATGAGTAAATAATCAAGACTGCATGATTGCGTGTGTGTAGACAGGTTGCTTATTATCAAAACAAACAGCAGTAGCAGTATGATTATATATAGTATGAATTTGTATATCATGAATAGTTTAATCTCTCAAACAAATAATGAAAAATAAGTCTGATATTTTGTTTCCAGGGGTAAAGCACAGCTGAGGAAGGGTACAGAGGACAGGGACAGCCTCCGACAGGTGACAGAAGAGTTACTCATCCATGTGAGGTTCCTCACCATGACTACTGATGAGATGACAGAGTATGTCCTGCCAACTGGAATCCTGATCCCAGAAGAGACTTCTGCTATTCTTTTAAACATAAAGAATGTGAAAAATGTGAAACTACCAGCTGAATTCTCCAGGAACAGAAAGAAAAGAAATGTCTGCTTTGACAGAAGTTTCCTTAGGACGATTACATTTAAGCCCAATAATGAAAGTATGGAAATGGCCTACCAAGAAGAAGAGAATAGTTTTGCTGAAGACCTCACTGTTTCTAGGATAATTTATCTTAAGAGCATTGTAGATCATGGAAATATATTACATGATAATTCGAAGGTAACAATAGAGGATGACACACACGATGTGGTGGCGACCGGCAGAGTCATAAACAGAGCAGTTGAATTTAAAAAGCCTGTCAAACTCACCAAAGATAATAAGTATATTATCTCTGCAAAACAAGAAAATTCGAAGATTCGGAAAATTCACTGTCGCTATGAATATGAACCATCAATAGATGAACCATCAATAGATGAACCATCAATAGATGAACCATCAATAGATGAACCATCAATAGCTGAACCATCAGTAGATGGTTCATCTGACATTGAATTCGATTCAGACTTTGAATGTTGTGAAGGAGAGAATCTCTACACTTATTCTGGTAAAAGTGGAAATGTGGTTCTAAAAGGAAATTTAATAAAAATTTCTGAAGGTCTGACATTTCATTACTTCTGCCTTGATAATTAAGAATAACTGACCTCGACTCTAAGAGTCCTGTGATGAGCACAAGGCAAGAGAAAGAACCATGGACAATGACTAAAGACTCTGTGGCCAAAAGTATTCCATGACATCTGAAAAGATACCACAGACTTCCATTGAGAAATAACACACAAGCCAGCATTTGTTATGGTCACAGAAAATTACCATAAGTAGGGAAAGTAGGGTAGGGTAGGCACTAGAATTTTACAAATTATTTTTTTGTATATTTGTGTAAAATACAGTGGGGCCTCGACTTACGAATTTAATTCGTTACCAAAGACCGGGTCGTAAGTCAAAACAAATTTTCCCATAAAAAATAGTGTAAATTGAATTAGTCAGTTCCACACCCCCAAAAATATTAACTTAAAAATACATTTTATACTGAATACAACTTTTTTTTCTAGCTACAATACAGTATGTTTATCTTACCTTTATATGAATATGCTTGTTGGCGTATGGAAGACGGAGAGGAGAGGTGTTACTGTTTGGAAGAAGAGTCCCCTTCCATTATTACATCAGGCAGTGACGACTTCTATGAGGTACACACACTCCTACATTTTGCCTGCATTCCACTAGGATCTGGTTGTGGTTCACTGCTTGTCTGTCTCACTAAAAACCTTTCCGTAGAGATTTGTTTTCCATACGTTTTAATTTTTGTCTGTAGTGAGGTATCAGTGTCATTCCCAGCAAACACAAAATGTGTTGAAAACTTTCATCTAACTCTTCCCATAGGTGTAGGAATAACTTGCATTGAGAATGATGCAGCAGAGCATTTGAGAAACTTTTAATCCAAAAATCCAAACACATAGGTTTTATAATATATGGTTTTTCTAGAACTATTTTGTTCCTAATGTATTACAAATAGTTTTTACATGTTTAAATATAAAATTTATGGTGTTTTTTGTAAAATTCATTAATAAATTGTGAATGATATTTAATGACTGAATGAAAGCTTCAAAATACATTTAGTTATTCTATGATCAGAAAAAAGTAGTTTTCCAAATTTTCTAAAAATCGCTCTTTTTAACACAATTTGACTCCTTATGCATCCTCTAAACACTAATATCATGTTTAAATACAAAATTTATGTATTATTCCCTAAAATAATATATATAAATTGTAAATGTTGCTTGATAGTGGTGTGAAACATTCAGAAAACGTTTTGTTGTCTTATATATTGGCATGTTCTTATTAACTGTCTCAAGTGCACAGTTTATCAAACAAGAAGATTAACATTCGTCAACCCTTAAAATCTTATGTTATCTTGCGGGTGCAAAATGGGGGAATCTTTAAGAACAGTATCTATATGACAAATGGTGTTTTCCCTAACTCAAACAATGTAGGGTTTATTATTCTACACATATTTCTAATGACTCTTAGACGTTTACATTCTCTGAAGTATAGTTGTCAAGGCTGTGTCCATCACACTCACCACAGATTCTTAAACTCCTCTGCATGTTCAACAATAATTGTTTCCATTCTGAATCTCCATGGACATTTTTATCCAAGATGAAACCAATGTGGTTTCCTTCAGCAGCTAGCACATTCGCTCATTCATTTCCACAGATTCCAACATGGTAGGGGATTCACAGAAATTTGGCTATTCATATTATTATCTATTATGAATGCATTTCCATATTATAAGACAAATACATGAGTTTATGATAAATTCGTTTTCTGTGATATAACATTGGTATGCTGTTTTTTCTTTAAACCCCATACTGAACTAAATCACGAGAGTATATATTGTTTATTAAAAAGTGCCACCGCTGACCGCTTATTAAGTGCTCACATCAATTATAACTCTATAAGAAATAACACACAAGCCATGCTCAACCTTTTATCAACATTGACGCTGCACACACTCGGGCGCCTTGACTTAAAATTGCCACTCATCAGTCATATGGAGGAGAAAACTTTGACAAACGTCACCTATCATAAATAAGAAGCACCACCATGCATTGACTGCCAAGTGCTCATAACAAGTCTAACTCTAAGAAACAACACACAATCGTTGCAAATAACCAAGTCAACACGGACTCTGGACACGATACGTCTCCCAACATCATCACTCGTGCTGTCATCAAGATGGAAATGTTAGGACCTCTCCTATTGCTTATATATGCACAACAATGTGATGTTACCCTGCTGTTTCCCGGCCAACAGCCTCACTTCTGTGCCAGGTAAGTCCACTATGGGCTCACCGTAGCTACTTGGAACTTATTTTTCAGAGTAGCTGAATTTTAAACTACAATAACAGCTGCTACCCTATTCTATATGAAAGATTACACAGTGTAGATCAAAAGCTAGCTGTAAGCTCATCTAATATTCCCATCTCACAGGATGGTTAGTCAAACAGAATCAGGGTAGAAAACACAAGCCTCAATACAAAAACAAATCAAGTTTGACAAAATCAGGAGAGAGCATTAAGTGCAAGGCACTTAATGCCTCAATTAGCCTAACCCTTAATGCACTATTAGCCTCCACTAGCACACTCTGGTACAGCGCAAGAATATCTTCCAATTTTCCTGAGTGTATGAAGTGATTACAGAGCTCAAAGCTACCTCATACCACTTGGTCTGAAGTCACTTATAACAGGGCAATTACAAATATAGTGTTGGAGGGTATGTCCCAGCTCTTGTATACATAGTTTATAATTGGAATGCTCACCATTGGGGGATTCATTACCTGCAGCCACCTGCCATAGATATCAATATCCCAGTACCTAATTCTAGTGCAGTGCAATCTAGTGCAACCCAATCCCCTAATATATGAACCTAAGCCATACTATCTGTACCGTAGATTTATTAAGTTGGATTAGGGCATAGCTATGCCAAAGGAAACAGAGTTAGTATAAATGGGGTTAAGTTAGAGTGGGAAAATGTTGTATGTTGAGTGCCTGAAGGCTCTGTCCTGGGACCTCTGTTAAGAGGATGAAGTAGAGGAGGAAGGAGTAGGTCTAGGAGGAAGGAGGAAGAGAGGGAAGGAGAAGGTACAGGGAGGAGAATGTTGGGGAGGGGGGGAATTAAGTGACGGAGTAGAAGAGGAGGGGGAGAATAGCAGGGGTAGAAGTAGTAGAGGAATGAGGGGAGGGCGAAGAGGAGAAGTGAGAGAAGGGGGATGAGAAGGAAGGGTAAGAGGAGGGGGGGAAGAGGGGTAAGAGAAGGGGGATGAGGAGGAAGGGGAAAGAGGGCAGTGGTTAGAGAAGGAGGATAAGGCAGAATGGGAAGAGAATGGGGAGGAGGCAAGAGAAGGGGATGAGTGAGGAAGAGGAGGGGAGGGGAAAGAGAAGGAGGGGAGGTAAGGATGGGGGTAAAAGAAGGGGGGGAAGAGGATGGGGAAGAGGGGAGGGGTAAGAGAAGGGGGATGAGGAGGAAGGAGAAAGAGGAGGGGGAAGAGGGGAGGGGGAAAGAGAAGGGGGATGAGGAGGGGAAAGGGGTAAGAGAAGGTGGGGTAAGGAGGGGGAGGGGTAAGAGAAGGGGGGATGAGGAGGAGGGGTAAGAGAAGGAGATGAGGAGGAAAGGGAAGAGGAGGGGAAAGAGAAGGGGGATGAGGAGGAATGGGAAGAGAGGCATGTGTGTGTGTGTGTGCGTGCACCTGGGTACACATCAGCGGTGGGGAAGAGAGGCATGTGTGTGTGTGTGCGTGCACCTGGGTACACATCAGCGGTGGGGAAGAGAGGCATGTGTGTGTGTGTGCATGCACCTGGGTACACATCAGCGGTGTAGTCAGGACCGTAACGGTCGGTTGTCGCGGTGACCGTGTCTGAACACTCACGAGAGCTTTCAAATTATGAAACAAAATGTTGTAAATATAAAAAAACGTCGTAAATATGCAGCAAGGAAATAAGACATGTCATTGCATTAATATTATTACGGGTTTAAAAATTTAAAAAATTATAGAAATATTTCTGAATTCAGATGCTATAATATTGAGGTATAGTTTGAGACTTCGAACACCGCCACGGGACCTCCAGAGGCCGCCTTCAGTCTACCTGTAGGCCTTGATGTGTCCTTTGAACACGTGGGCGCTGCTCCTACACGACCCTACACGCCACTACACAACACTACATAACACTACACGCCCCTCTTCCCATTCGTGTAGAGGGACCGGGCTTAGTGTCCCCGTGGCCCGGTCCTCGACTAGGCCTCCACCCCCAGAAAGCAGCCCGTGACAGCTGACTAACTCCCAGGTACCTATTTACTGCTAGGTAACAGGCGCATCAGGGTGAAAGAAACTCTGCCCATTGTTTCTCGCCGGCGCCCAGGATCAAACCCGGGACCACAGGATCACGCGTCCAGTGTTCTGTCCGCTCAGCCGCCGGCTCCCAGACACAAGTGCCTGACACAAGTTTCAGCCACAACATATTACCCCAGTCCATTCTCAACCAATCATGTCTCCCAAAAGCAAGACAGCACATGGAAATAAGAGCAACAAAGCTCCTAACAAGGCATCTATCCAGAACAACACTGACAGCCATAGTGTTTCTCCCTCTGAAAGCTCTTGGGTTTGCGGCGGTGGTGCTGTTCTCCCCTCTACTGCATCACTGAGCCAGGGAGCTGTGTCCTCTCAATCCTTTCCAAATTCCACGCTTACATCCCACTTCACGAAATTCAAGCATGCTTCTGATCCCTCGCTGGATTTCCCTAACTGGGCCGAGAACCAGTGGTTTAAAAAGTTGTGCCTAGTCCTTGAGGCTCAAATTATGATCATCCAGAGCCTACAAACTGGAATCAGGCGAACTTCGCGAACCTTCATTATCAACAAGAAATAACCCTTCTCCGCGAGGATATTAGAACCTATAAGGCTAGCCAAGAATAACCCCAGCATGACTTAAATGATCTCCATGAGGAAAATATGTGTCTGAAAACTGATGAAGCCATAAAAAAACAAAAGGAAGCTTAACAAAATGACTGTATGTATTAGTACATTATCTGCCCAACATTACATCTCCCAGAATGAACAAGATCAGCAAAAGCTGCTTGACTCTGTTGTTGTGACATCTCCAGCTATTCCTGTGGAACGTGAAGGTGAAAAGTGAATGCAGGCGATGAGTTACAATAACGTGGCTAAAGTATGTTGACCAGACCACACACTAGAAGGTGAAGGGACGACTACGTTTCGGTCCGTCCTGGACCATTCTCAAGTCGATTGTGAAAAGTGTATTGATATACAGTAGTTCATGCTCTCATAAAAGACGAATTGCAATATAGTCTTAATAAAACAGACATTATTGAGATGGTCGCTCTCTCGCCACAGTACTACGCACATATGTACATGGCTATATACCCACATTGTATATACCCATGTACATATGTGTTCACCATAGCGAACCACTAAGCTAGTATGATGAGCAAAACAAGAGTGGCTGCCACACACACAGTGAGGCTACCTCGATTCTCTCCTTCCCTCCCTCACCACAATTCCTCCTCCCACAGTACTACGCACATATGTACATGGGTATATACACACACTGTATATACCCATGTACATATGTGTTCACCATAGCGAATCACTAAGCTAGTATAATGAGCAAAACAAGAGTGGCTGCCACACACACACAGTGAGGCTACCTCGATTCTCTCCCGCGCTCCCTCACCACAATTCCTCCTCCCACAATACAACGCACAGTGCTAATTATCACCACAATCCTGCTGTTATCACAATACTAGTCACTAATCCCTGTAAATAAATAGTTGGCCACAAGTTTATTTTGCAAAGAGACCTAAGAAGTCGTTTGAAGAGTCCTAGATTGAAGAAAAAATGCTGTGGCTAGTGCTGTGAACATCGTGAACAGCATTGAATCACTGATATTTGAACATTGTACACAGTCATTATCACACTCGGGCTCTTCTGTAATACTATCATGGCTAAATAATACGTGTTATATATATATATATATATATATATATATATATATATATATATATATATATATATATATATATATATATATATATATATTGACATTATTAGGCGATGCTGAGGTCACAAGCTGAACAGCAGTGCTGTGAGCTAATGCTGCATACGACGGCCTTGGTTGCTCACTCACTACTGAGGCTCTCACACCGGGAAATGTGGACCATGATTTTTTTTTAAATATGGTGTCTGTTTCCAAGAGCCCTGAAGAAGCTGATGTAAACCCTGTGTAGCCGTGGGAGTTTTGAATGGAACGTGAAAAATACAAATACCCGAAAGCGCGATGCGCAAACCAGACGAGGGCCTGCAGGTGCATTAAACAGTTTAAAGGTTAATGACCTTCTAAATGCCTCTCAACACCACAAACTAATCTTATTTGCTGATGACACAACTTTCATTTTCTTCAGTTCTGACCCTCTTGCTCTAAATGTCACTGTGAATACTGAACTAAATAAAGTCCATCTTTGGCTAACTGCTAACAAACTCACCCTTAACATTGACAAAACTTTCTA
>WNGS01158265.1:0-31082 GCA_020271785.1 Procambarus virginalis
CAGTTGTTCCGGTACCTAAAGCGATCAGCTGTTCCAGTACCTAAAGCGATCAACTGTTCCAGTACCTAAAGCGATCAACTGTTCCAGTACCTAAAGCGATCAACTGTTCCAGTACCTAAAGCGATCAACTGTTCCAGTACCTAAAGCGATCAACTGTTCCAGTACCTAAAGCGATCAGCTGTTCCAGTACCTAAAGCGATCAACTGTTCCAGTACCTAAAGCGATCAGCTGTTCCAGTACCTAAAGCGATCAACTGTTCCAGTACCTAAAGCGATCAACTGTTCCAGTACCTAAAGCGATCAGTTGTTCCAGTACCTAAAGCGATCAACTGTTCCAGTACCTAAAGCGATCAGCTGTTCCAGTACCTAAAGCGATCAACTGTTCCAGTACCTAAAGCGATCAACTGTTCCAGTACCTAAAGCGATCAGCTGTTCCAGTACCTAAAGCGATCAACTGTTCCAGTACCTAAAGCGATCAGCTGTTCCAGTACCTAAAGCGATCAACTGTTCCAGTACCTAAAGCGATCAACTGTTCCAGTACCTAAAGCGATCAGTTGTTCCAGTACCTAAAGCGATCAACTGTTCCAGTACCTAAAGCGATCAACTGTTCCAGTACCTAAAGCGATCAGCTGTTCCAGTACCTAAAGCGATCAGCTGTTCCAGTACCTAAAGCGATCAACTGTTCCAGTACCTAAAGCGATCAGTTGTTCCAGTACCTAAAGCGATCAGCTGTTCCAGTACCTAAAGCGATCAGCTGTTCCAGTACCTAAAGCGATCAACTGTTCCAGTACCTAAAGCGATCAACTGTTCCAGTACCTAAAGCGATCAGTTGTTCCAGTACCTAAAGCGATCAGCTGTTCCAGTACCTAAAGCGATCAGCTGTTCCAGTACCTAAAGCAATCAGTGTTCCAGTACCTAAAGCGATCAGTTGTTCCAGTACCTAAAGCAATCAGTTGTTCCAGTACCTAAAGCGATCAGCTGTTCCAGTACCTAAAGCGATCAGTTGTTCCAGTACCTAAAGCGATCAGCTGTTCCAGTACCTAAAGCGATCAGTTGTTCCAGTACCTAAAGCGATCAGCTGTTCCAGTACCTAAAGCGATCAGCTGTTCCAGTACCTAAAGCGATCAGCTGTTCCAGTACCTAAAGCGATCAACTGTTCCAGTACCTAAAGCGATCAACTGTTCCAGTACCTAAAGCGATCAGTTGTTCCAGTACCTAAAGCGATCAGCTGTTCCAGTACCTAAAGCGATCAGCTGTTCCAGTACCTAAAGCGATCAGCTGTTCCAGTACCTAAAGCAATCAGCTGTTCCAGTACCTAAAGCGATCAGCTGTTCCAGTACCTAAAGCGATCAGCTGTTCCAGTACCTAAAGCGATCAGCTGTTCCAGTACCTAAAGCGATCAGCTGTTCCAGTACCTAAAGCGATCAGCTGTTCCAGTACCTAAAGCGATCAGCTGTTCCAGTACCTAAAGCGATCAACTGTTCCAGTACCTAAAGCGATCAACTGTTCCAGTACCTAAAGCGATCAACTGTTCCAGTACCTAAAGCGATCAGCTGTTCCAGTACCTAAAGCGATCAGCTGTTCCAGTACCTAAAGCGATCAGCTGTTCCAGTACCTAAAGCGATCAACTGTTCCAGTACCTAAAGCGATCAACTGTTCCAGTACCTAAAGCGATCAGCTGTTCCAGTACCTAAAGCCATCAGCTGTTCCAGTACCTAAAGCGATCAGCTGTTCCAGTATCTAAAGCGATCAGCTGTTCCAGTACCTAAAGCGATCAGCTGTTCCAGTACCTAAAGCGATCAGCTGTTCCAGTACCTAAAGCGATCAGCTGTTCCAGTACCTAAAGCGATCAGCTGTTCCAGTACCTAAAGCGATCAACTTGACTTCCAATCTTACTATTTTCGTCCGTTTATTGTCAACTAAATTAATTGACCCTCACTACAGAATATATTTTATGCTCTTATAAAACTCCGTATTATGACGTAAATATTCGTCAGACCCGCCGCCATTATTCAGAACTCTGCTTGAAATATTATAAATTATACTCTGAGTCCCTTCACAGGCGCTAAGGCACTGAAAGGAGGCTTAAGGTCTCTTGCCATTACACCAACCTGATGGCAAGGTTGTCCCGAAGCCACCCGACAACTATCCATCCAGTCTACAAGCATCTGTACTTCTACGAGCTTCAGCTGGAGGGTGCAGCTAACACAACTTATGGACACCACTTTCGGCAAGACAGTATACCTCATTTGTATTTGCGCCTGATTTTATACTTTAATGTAGGTGTCCTGTCGTGACGACGCAGGCGATTTAAAACACCCATGTAAGTACAGCTACTCTCCCTCCAATTATGTTAGATCTCGCGGTTAAATGCGCGAATACTAAGTTTGAAGTGGAAAATTATGTTAGTTTTGCTTTTCAGCGTGGTCCGAGGGTTGAGTGTTGCTGCACCCATGATCAGGGTTCTCACGGATCTCTCTCTCACACTGGATTAAACATGCTGTAGAGGCTGGACGTGATCTACCACCTTCAGAAACAACTAAGATGTTTCCAGCATTCTATTGTAGATAGATATTATTATTGAGAGTTCAATTATTATTTATATTTTATTTCATTAACAGATGTGCATTAGCATCTCTATATTTTCATTAACAGAAGGGTATTAACTTCTTAATATTTGGAAGTGCATTAACTTCTCATTATTTACCTCCAAGTTTGTAGGGTGTAAGGATTTAGTTCTGAATTTTATTAATACAAGAGTTCATTTCTCTAAATATCATTAATTACATATACACTCATTAGTGGAGATCCATAAGCCACTGGTTCTCATGTTCATTAATATGATTGGTCCTTCCAAACTTTATAATTTCATATAGAACTAATTCTCCCCACAGGGGGTGAGGGGGGAGGGGTGAGGGGGAGGGGTGAGGGGGAGGGGTGGGGGGGGGGGTGGGGGGGGGGTGAGGGGGGGGGGTGGCCCCATAGCAGCTAGTCACGGAAGACTCTACTAATGAGCGGTGTAACTCTCACTAATTACCTGTGTGCCCCACACGACGCTGTGGACCTTATGCTGCAGTGTACCCTGTAACGTTGTCTATGGTGGTGNGGGGTGTCCGCCCCCTCTCCTGGGGGTGTCCGCCCCCTCTCCTGGGGGTGTCCGCCCCCTCTCCTGGGGGGTCCGCCCCCTCTCTCCTGGGGGTGTCCGCCCCCTCTCCTGGGGGAGGAGGGGACAGAAGAGTAATATCAGTACACACCAACACTGGTGTCACACCAACACTGGTGTGACACCACCACTGGTGTGACACCACCACTGGTGTCACACCACCACTGGTGTCACACCACCACTGGTGTCACACCACCACTGGTGTCACACCACCACTGGTGTCACACCACCACTGTGTCACACCACCACTGATGTCACACCACCACTGGTGTCACACCACCACTGGTGTCACACCACCACTGGTGTCACACCACCACTGGTGTCACACCAACACTGGTGTCACACCAACACTGGTGTCACACCACCACTGGTGTCACACCAACACTGGTGTCACACCACCACTGGTGTCACACCAACACTGGTGTCACACCACCACTGGTGGGACCAGGACCACCACTGGTGGGACCAGGACTACCACTGGTGGGACCAGGACTACCACTGGTGGGACCAGGACCACCACTGGTGGGACCAGGACTACCACTGGTGGGACCAGGACTACCACTGGTGGGACCAGGACTACCACTGGTGGGACCAGGACCACCACTGGTGGGACCAGGACCACCACTGGTGGGACCAGGACCACCACTGGTGGGACCAGGACTACCACTGGTGGGACCAGGACCACCACTGGTGGGACCAGGACTACCACTGGTGGGACCAGGACTACCACTGGTGGGACCAGGACTACCACTGGTGGGACCAGGACTACCACTGGTGGGACCAGGACCACCACTGGTGGGACCAGGACCACCACTGGTGGGACCAGGACCACCACTGGTGGGACCAGGACTACCACTGGTGGGACCAGGACTACCACTGGTGGGACCAGGATCACCACTGGTGGGACCAGGACTACCACTGGTGGGACCAGGACTACCACTGGTGGGACCAGGACTACCACTGGTGGGACCAGGACTACCACTGGTGGGACCAGGACCACCACTGGTGGGACCAGGACTACCACTGGTGGGACCAGGACCACCACTGGTGGGACCAGGACTACCACTGGTGGGACCAGGACTACCACTGGTGGGACCAGGACTACCACTGGTGGGACCAGGACCACCACTGGTGGGACCAGGACCACCACTGGTGGGACCAGGACTACCACTGGTGGGACCAGGACCACCACTGGTGGGACCAGGACTACCACTGGTGGGACCAGGACCACCACTGGTGGGACCAGGACCACCACTGGTGGGACCAGGACCACCACTGGTGGGACCAGGACCACCACTGGTGTTACACCACCACTGGTGGGACCAGGACCACCACTGGTGTTACACCACCACTGGTGGGACCAGGACCACCACTGGTGGGACCAGGACCACCACTGGTGTTACACCACCACTGGTGGGACCAGGACCACCACTGGTGTCACACCAACACTGGTGGGACAAGGACCACCACTGGTGTCAACACAATGATAAAATTCTTGGAAGACGTTCAGGTCTTCTTAATATTTGGTGTGTGAGTCACGGTGCTCGTGGCTGGCTCCCCAGAGGGGGGACCTGGTGATCACCACTAACAAGGGGGACCTGGTGATCACCACTAACAAGGGGGACCTGGTGATCACCACTAACAAGGGGGACCTGGTGATCACCACTAACAAGGGGGACCTGGTGATCACCACTAACAAGGGGGACCTGGTGATCACCACTAACAAGGGGGACCTGGTGATCACCACTAACAAGGGGGGACCTGGTGATCACCACTAACAAGGGGGACCTGGTGATCACCACTAACAAGGGGGGACCTGGTGATCACCACTAACAAGGGGACCTGGTGATCACCACTAACAAGGGGGACCTGGTGATCACCACTAACAAGGGGGACCTGGTGATCACCACTAACAAGGGGGGACCTGGTGATCACCACTAACAAGGGGGACCTGGTGATCACCACTAACAAGGGGGACCTGGTGATCACCACTAACAAGGGGGGACCTGGTGATCACTAACAAGGGGGACCTGGTGATCACCACTAACAAGGGGGACCTGGTGATCACCACTAACAAGGGGGACCTGGTGATCACCACTAACAAGGGGGACCTGGTGATCACCACTAACAAGGGGGGACCTGGTGATCACCACTAACAAGGGGGACCTGGTGATCACCACTAACAAGGGGGACCTGGTGATCACCACTAACAAGGGGGACCTGGTGATCACCACTAACAAGGGGGGACCTGGTGATCACCACTAACAAGGGGGACCTGGTGATCACCACTAACAAGGGGGGACCTGGTGATCACCACTAACAAGGGGGACCTGGTGATCACTAACAAGGGGGACCTGGTGATCACCACTAACAAGGGGGACCTGGTGATCACTAACAAGGGGGACCTGGTGATCACCACTAACAAGGGGGACCTGGTGATCACTAACAAGGGGGTCCTGGTGATCACCACTAACAAGGGGGACCTGGTGATCACTAACAAGGGGGACCTGGTGATCACCACTAACAAGGGGGGACCTGGTGATCATCACTAACAAGGGGGGACCTGGTGATCACCACTAACAAGGGGGGACCTGGTGATCACCACTAACAAGGGGGACCTGGTGATCACTAACAAGGGGGGACCTGGTGATCACTAACAAGGGGGACCTGGTGATCACCACTAACAAGGGGGACCTGGTGATCACTAACAAGGGGGTCCTGGTGATCACCACTAACAAGGGGGACCTGGTGATCACTAACAAGGGGGACCTGGTGATCACCACTAACAAGGGGGACCTGGTGATCATCACTAACAAGGGGGACCTGGTGATCACCACTAACAAGGGGGACCTGGTGATCATCACTAACAAGGGGGGACCTGGTGATCACTAACAAGGGGGACCTGGTGATCACTAACAAGGGGGACCTGGTGATCACCACTAACAAGGGGGACCTGGTGATCACCACTAACAAGGGGGACCTGGTGATCACTAACAAGGGGGACCTGGTGATCACCACTAACAAGGGGGACCTGGTGATCACCACTAACAAGGGGGGACCTGGTGATCATCACTAACAAGGGGGACCTGGTGATCACCACTAACAAGGGGGACCTGGTGATCATCACTAACAAGGGGGGACCTGGTGATCACTAACAAGGGGGACCTGGTGATCACCACTAACAAGGGGGACCTGGTGATCACCACTAACAAGGGGGACCTGGTGATCACCACTAACAAGGGGGACCTGGTGATCACTAACAAGGGGGGACCTGGTGATCACCACTAACAAGGGGGGACCTGGTGATCACTAACAAGGGGGGACCTGGTGATCACCACTAACAAGGGGGACCTGGTGATCACCACTAACAAGGGGGGACCTGGTGATCACTAACAAGGGGGACCTGGTGATCATCACTAACAAGGGGTGACCTGGTGATCACCACTAACAAGGGGGACCTGGTGATCACTAACAAGGGAGACCTGGTGATCACCACTAACAAGGGGGACCTGGTGATCACTAACAAGGGGGACCTGGTGATCATCACTAACAAGGGGGACCTGGTGATCACCACTAACAAGGGGGACCTGGTGATCACCACTAACAAGGGGGACCTGGTGATCACCACTAACAAGGGGGACCTGGTGATCACCACTAACAAGGGGGACCTGGTGATCACTAACAAGGGGGACCTGGTGATCACCACTAACAAGGGGGACCTGGTGATCACTAACAAGGGGGGACCTGGTGATCACTAACAAGGGGGACCTGGTGATCACCACTAACAAGGGGGGACCTGGTGATCATCACTAACAAGGGGGACCTGGTGATCACCACTAACAAGGGGGACCTGGTGATCATCACTAACAAGGGGGACCTGGTGATCACCACTAACAAGGGGGACCTGGTGATCACCACTAACAAGGGGGACCTGGTGATCACCACTAACAAGGGGGACCTGGTGATCACTAACAAGGGGGGACCTGGTGATCACCACTAACAAGGGGGACCTGGTGATCACCACTAACAAGGGGGACCTGGTGATCACCACTAACAAGGGGGACCTGGTGATCACCACTAACAAGGGGGACCTGGTGATCACTAACAAGGGGGGACCTGGTGATCACCACTAACAAGGGGGACCTGGTGATCACCACTAACAAGGGGGACCTGGTGATCACCACTAACAAGGGGGGACCTGGTGATCACCACTAACAAGGGGGACCTGGTGATCACCACTAACAAGGGGGACCTGGTGATCACCACTAACAAGGGGGGACCTGGTGATCACCACTAACAAGGGCTTCATAAGTCTCAAGTGTCACACCCAACATCTTAATGGTGACTTCCGCCGCCCACTCTTGTTCATTGTCCCCCCCCTACCCCCTGAAAGGACCCCCTACCCCTGAGAGACCCCCTACCCCCTGAAAGGTCCCCCTACCCCTGAAAGGTCCCCCTACCCCCTGAAAGGTCCCCCTACCCCCTGAGAGGACCCCCTACCCCCTGAAAGGTCCCCCCACCCCCTGAGAGGTCCCCCTACCCCCTGAGAAACCCCCCTACCCCCTTAGAGATCCCCTACCCCTTGAGAGGTCCCCCTACCCCCTGAGAGACCCCCTACCCCCTGAGAGGTCCCCCTACCCCCTGAGAGACCCCCTACCCCTGAGAGGTCCCCCTACCCCCTGAAAGGTCCCCCTACCCCCTGAGAGACCCCCTACCCCCTGAGAGGTCCCCCTACCCCCCTGAGAGGACCCCCTACCCCCTGAGAGGACCCCCTATCCCCTGAGAGGACCCCCTACCCCTGAGAGGTCCCCCTACCTCCTGAAAGGTCCCCCTACCCCCTGAGAGGTCCCCTACCCCCTGAGAGGTCCCCCTACCCCCCTGAGAGGACCCCCTACCCCCTGAGAGGACCCCCTACCCCCTGAGAGGACCCCCTACCCCTGAGAGGTCCCCCTACCTCCTGAAAGGTCCCCCTACCCCCTGAGAGGTCCCCTACCCCTGAAAGGTCCCCCTACCCCCTGAGAGACCCCCTACCCCCTGAGAGGTCCCCCTACCCCCTGAGAGACCCCCCTACCCCCTGAGAGGTCCCCTACCCCCTGAAAGGTCCCCCTACCCCCTGAGAGACCCCCTACCCCTGAGAGGTCCCCCTACCTCCTGAAAGGTCCCCCTACCCCCTGAGAGGTCCCCCTACCCCCTGAGAGGTCCCCCTACCCCCTGAGAGGACCCCACCCCCTGCGAGGTCCCCTTACCCCCTGAGAGGTCCCCCTACCCCCCTGAGAGGACCCCCTACCCCCTGAGAGGACTCCCTACCCTCTGAGAGGACCCCCTACCCCCTGAGAGGTCCCCCTACCCCTGAGAGGACCCCCACCCCCTGCGAGGTCCCCTTACCCCCTGAGAGGTCCCCTACCCCCCTGAGAGGACACCCTACCCCCTGAGAGGACCCCCTACCCCCTGAGAGGACCCCCTACCCCTGAGAGGTCCCTCTACCTCCTGAAAGGTCCCCCTACCCCCTGAGAGGTCCCCCTACCCCCTGAGAGGTCCCCCTACCCCTGAGAGAACCCCTTACCCCTGAGAGGTTTCCCTAACCCCTGAGAGGTCCCCCTACCCCCTGAGAGGTCCCCCTACCCTCTGAAAGGTACCCCTACCCCCTGAGAGGTTCCCTACCCCCTGAGAGGTCCCCTACCCCCTGAGAGAACCCCCTACCCTCTGAGAGGACCCCCTACCCCTTGAGAGGTCCCCCTACCCCTGAGAGGTCCCCCTACCCCCTGAGTGGTCCCCCTACCCCCTGAGAGGATCCCCTACCCCCTGAGTGGTCCCCCTACCCCTGAGAGGTTCCCCTACCCCTGAGAGACCCCCCTACCCCCTGAGAGGTCCCCCTACCCCCTGAGAGACCCCCTACCCCCTGAGAGGTTCCCCTACCCCCTGAGAGACCCCCTACCCCCTGAGATGTCTCCCTACCCCCTGAGAGGTCCCCCTACCCCCTGAGAGGTACCCTTACCCCCTGAGGGGTCCCCCTTACCCCCTGAGAGACCCCCCTACCCCCTGAGGGGTCCCCTTACCCCCTGAGAGACCCCCCTACCCCCTGAGGGGTCCCCTTACCCCCTGAGAGGACCCTCTACCCCCTGAGAGACCCCCTACCTTCTAAGAGGTCCCCCTACCTCCTGAGAGAACCCCCTACCCCCTGAGGGGTCCCCTTACCCCCTGAGAGGACCCCTTACCCCCTGAGAGGACCCTCTACATTCTGAGAGGAGCCGTGTGGCGCCAGGGGTGAGAGGGCCAGGGGCCGTGTGGCGCCAGGGGTGAGAGGGCCAGGGGCCGTGTGGCGCCAGGGGTGAGAGGGCCAGGGGCCGTGTGGCGCCAGGGGTGAGAGGGCCAGGGGCCGTGTGGCGCCAGGGGTGAGAGGGCTAGGGGCCGTGTGGCGCCAGGGGTGAGAGGGCCAGGGGCCGTGTGGCGCCAGGGGTGAGAGGGCCAGGGGCCGTGTGGCGCCAGGGGTGAGAGGGCCAGGGGCCGTGTGGCGCCAGGGGTGAGAGGGCCAGGGGCCGTGTGGCGCCAGGGGTGAGAGGGCCAGGGGCCGTGTGGCGCCAGGGGTGAGAGGGCCAGGGGCCGTGTGGCGCCAGGGGTGAGAGGGCCAGGGGCCGTGTGGCGCCAGGGGTGAGAGGGCCAGGGGCCGTGTGGCGCCAGGGGTGAGAGGGCCAGGGGCCGTGTGGCGCCAGGGGTGAGAGGGCCAGGGGCCGTGTGGCGCCAGGGGTGAGAGGGCCAGGGGCCGTGTGGCGCCAGGGGTGAGAGGGCCAGGGGCCGTGTGGCGCCAGGGGTGAGAGGGCCAGGGGCCGTGTGGCGCCAGGGGTGAGAGGGCCAGGGGCCGTGTGGCGCCAGGGGTGAGAGGGCCAGGGGCCGTGTGGCGCCAGGGGTGAGAGGGCCAGGGGCCGTGTGGCGCCAGGGGTGAGAGGGCCAGGGGCCGTGTGGCGCCAGGGGTGAGAGGGCCAGGGGCCGTGTGGCGCCAGGGGTGAGAGGGCCAGGAGCCGTGTGGCGCCAGGGGTGAGAGGGCCAGGGGCGTGTGGCGCCAGGGGTGAGAGGGCCAGGGGCCGTGTGGCGCCAGGGGTGAGAGGGCCAGGGGCCGTGTACGGGCGCCAGGGGTGAGAGGGCCAGGGGCCGTGTGGCGCCAGGGTGAGAGGGCCAGGGGCCGTGTGGCGCCAGGGGTGAGAGGGCCAGGGGCCGTGTGGCGCCAGGGGTGAGAGGGCCAGGGGCCGTGTGGCGCCAGGGGTGAGAGGGCCAGGGGCCGTGTGGCGCCAGGGGTGAGAGGGCCAGGGGCCGTGTGGCGCCAGGGGCCGTGTGGCGCCAGGGGCCGTGTGAGGTGTGATACAGGTGGTCGTGTCACCCACATTGGGGAGAGTATGGCCACGACTTTATGGGTCGTGAGCCGCACTCAGTTAGGCCGCCTTGTCCACTGACTCCCTTCACTGCCTGCTAAATGTACATTAATGACACTATGTAAAAGACACATCGAACACTTTATGCAAGGCGTACGTAAATCTGTGTTTTAATGTATTTACATATATAGGTTAGCTCAGCATTTTAAAAGCACCGACTCACCTTCAGTGGTTGATTGTTCAATAAACCCTTGAACTATATGTTTAACATATCTCTCACCCTGTCCACGGAGGACACAAGAAAATGTATATATTAGCATTGTAAATGTCCGGCGTCCACCGCTGGGTGGACGTCACCGCTGGGTGGACGCCACCGCTGGGTGGACGCCACCGCTGGGTGGACGCCACCACTGGTGGACGCCACCGCTGGGTGGACGTCACCGCTGGGTGGACGTCACCGCTGGGTGGACGTCACCGCTGGGTAGACGCCACCGCTGGGTGGACGTCACCGCTGGGTGGACGTCATCGCTGGGTGGACGCCACCGCTGGGTGGACGTCACCGCTGGGTGGACGTCACCGCTGGGTGGACGCCACCGCTGGGTGGACGTCACCGCTGGGTGGACGTCACCGCTGGGTGGACGTCACCGATGGGTGGACGCCACCGCTGGTGGACGCCACCACTGGGTGGACGCCACCACTGGTGGACGCCACCGCTGGGTGGACGCCACCGCTGGGTGGACGTCACCGCTGGGTGGACGTCACCGCTGGGTGGACGCCACCACTGGGTGGACGCCACCGCTGGTGGACGCCACCGCTGGGTGGACGCCACCGCTGGGTGGACGCCACCACTGGTGGACGCCACCACTGGGTGGACGCCACCGCTGGTGGACGCCACCGCTGGGTGGACGCCACCGCTGGGTGGACGTCACCGCTGGTGGACGCCACCGCTGGTGGACGCCACCGCTGGTGGACGCCACCGCTGGGTGGACGCCACCGCTGGGTGGACGTCACCGCTGGTGGACGCCACCGCTGGGTGAACGCCACCGCTGGTGGACGCCACCGCTGGTGGACGCCACCGCTGGGTGAACGCCACCACTGGGTGGACGCCACCGCTGGGTGGACGCCACCGCTGGTGGACGCCACCGCTGGTGGACGTCACCGCTGGGTGGACGCCACCGCTGGTGGACGCCACCGCTGGTGGACGCCACCACTGGGTGAACGCCACCGCTGGTGGACGCCACCGCTGGTGGACGCCACCGCTGGGTGAACGCCACCACTGGGTGGACGCCACCGCTGGTGGACGCCACCGCTGGGTGAACGCCACCACTGGGTGAACGCCACCGCTGGTGGACGCCACCGCTGGTGGACGCCACCGCTGGGTGAACGCCACCACTGGGTGGACGCCACCGCTGGTGGACGCCACCGCTGGGTGGACGCCACCGCTGGTGGACGCCACCGCTGGGTGGACGCCACCGCTGGTGGACGCCACCGCTGGTGAACGCCACCACTGGTGGACGCCACCGCTGGTGGACGCCACCGCTGGTGGACGCCACCGCTGGTGGACGCCACCACTGGGTGAACGCCACCACTGGGTGGACGCCACCGCTGGTGGACGCCACCGCTGGTGGACGCCACCGCTGGGTGAACGCCACCGCTGGTGAACGCCACCGCTGGGTGGACGCCACCGCTGGGTGGACGCCACCGCTGGGTGAACGCCACCACTGGGTGGACGCCACCGCTGGGTGGACGCCACCGCTGGGTGGCGTCCACCGCTGGTGGACGCCACCGCTGGTGGACGCCACCGCTGGTGGACGCCACCGCTGGGTGAACGCCACCGCTGGGTGGACGCCACCGCTGGGTGGACGCCACCACTGGTGGACGCCACCGCTGGTGGACGCCACCGCTGGTGGACGCCACCGCTGGGTGAACGCCACCGCTGGGTGGACGCCACCGCTGGGTGGACGCCACCGCTGGTGGACGCCACCACTGGTGGACGCCACCGCTGGTGGACGCCACCACTGGTGGACGCCACCGCTGGGTGGACGCCACCGCTGGTGGACGCCACCGCTGGTGGACGCCACCGCTGGGTGGACGCCACCGCTGGTGGACGCCACCGCTGGTGGACGCCACCGCTGGGTGGACGCCACCGCTGGTGGACGCCACCGCTGGGTGGACGCCACCGCTGGTGAACGCCACCACTGGTGGACGCCACCACTGGTGGACGCCACCGCTGGTGGACGCCACCGCTGGGTGGACGCCACCGCTGGTGAACGCCACCGCTGGGTGGACGCCACCACTGGTGGACGCCACCGCTGGTGGACGCCACCGCTGGTGGACGCCACCGCTGGTGGACGCCACCGCTGGTGGACGCCACCGCTGGTGGACGCCACCGCTGGTGGACGCCACCGCTGGTGGACGCCACCGCTGGTGGACGCCACCGCTGGTGGACGCCACCGCTGGTGGACGCCACCGCTGGGTGGACGCCACCACTGGTGGACGCCACCGCTGGTGGACGCCACCGCTGGTGGACGCCACCGCTGGTGGACGCCACCGCTGGTGGACGCCACCACTGGTGGACGCCACCGCTGGGTGGACGCCACCACTGGTGGACGCCACCGCTGGTGGACGCCACCACTGGTGGACGCCACCACTGGTGGACGCCACCGCTGGGTGGACGCCACCACTGGTGGACGCCACCGCTGGTGGACGCCACCGCTGGTGGACGCCACCGCTGGTGGACGCCACCGCTGGTGGACGCCACCACTGGTGGACGCCACCGCTGGGTGGACGCCACCACTGGTGGACGCCACCGCTGGTGGACGCCACCACTGGTGGACGCCACCACTGGTGGACGCCACCGCTGGGTGGACGCCACCACTGGTGGACGCCACCACTGGTGGACGCCACCACTGGTGGACGCCACCGCTGGTGGACGCCACCACTGGTGGACGCCACCGCTGGTGGACGCCACCACTGGTGGACGCCACCGCTGGTGGACGCCACCGCTGGTGGACGCCACCACTGGTGGACGCCACCGCTGGGTGGACGCCACCGCTGGTGGACGCCACCGCTGGTGAACGCCACCACTGGTGGACGCCACCACTGGTGGACGCCACCGCTGGTGGACGCCACCACTGGTGGACGCCACCGCTGGGTGGACGCCACCGCTGGGTGGACGCCACCACTGGTGAACGCCACCGCTGGGTGGACGCCACCGCTGGTGGACGCCACCGCTGGTGGACGCCACCGCTGGGTGAACGCCACCACTGGTGGACGCCACCACTGGTGGACGCCACCACTGGTGGACGCCACCACTGGTGAACGCCACCGCTGGTGGACGCCACCACTGGTGGACGCCACCACTGGTGGACGCCACCGCTGGGTGGACGCCACCGCTGGTGGACGCCACCGCTGGTGGACGCCACCGCTGGTGAACGCCACCGCTGGGTGGACGCCACCGCTGGTGGACGCCACCACTGGTGGACGCCACCGCTGGTGGACGCCACCACTGGTGGACGCCACCACTGGTGGACGCCACCGCTGGTGGACGCCACCGCTGGTGGACGCCACCGCTGGTGAACGCCACCGCTGGTGGACGCCACCGCTGGTGGACGCCACCGCTGGTGGACGCCACCGCTGGTGAACGCCACCGCTGGGTGGACGCCACCGCTGGGTGGACGCCACCGCTGGTGGACGCCACCGCTGGTGGACGCCACCGCTGGGTGGACGCCACCGCTGGTGGACGCCACCGCTGGTGGACGCCACCACTGGTGGACGCCACCGCTGGGTGGACGCCACCGCTGGGTGGACGCCACCGCTGGTGGACGCCACCGCTGGTGAACGCCACCGCTGGTGGACGCCACCGCTGGGTGGACGCCACCGCTGGTGAACGCCACCGCTGGTGGACGCCACCGCTGGTGGACGCCACCGCTGGTGGACGCCACCGCTGGGTGGACGCCACCGCTGGTGGACGCCACCGCTGGGTGGACGCCACCGCTGGTGGACGCCACCGCTGGTGGACGCCACCACTGGTGGACGCCACCACTGGTGGACGCCACCACTGGTGGACGCCACCACTGGTGGACGCCACCACTGGTGAACGCCACCACTGGTGGACGCCACCGCTGGTGAACGCCACCGCTGGTGGACGCCACCACTGGTGGACGCCACCACTGGTGGACGCCACCGCTGGGTGGACGCCACCGCTGGTGAACGCCACCACTGGGTGGACGCCACCGCTGGGTGGACGCCACCGCTGGGTGGACGCCACCACTGGGTGGACGCCACCGCTGGGTGGACGCCACCGCTGGTGGACGCCACCGCTGGGTGAACGCCACCACTGGGTGGACGCCACCGCTGGTGGACGCCACCGCTGGGTGGACGCCACCGCTGGGTGGACGCCACCGCTGGGTGGACGCCACCGCTGGGTGGACGCCACCGCTGGGTGGACGCCACCGCTGGTGGACGCCACCACTGGGTGGACGCCACCGCTGGTGACGCCACCGCTGGGTGAACGCCACCACTGGGTGGACGCCACCGCTGGTGGACGCCACCGCTGGTGGACGCCACCGCTGGGTGGACGCCACCACTGGTGGACGCCACCGCTGGTGGACGCCACCACTGGTGGACGCCACCACTGGTGGACGCCACCGCTGTGGACGCCACCACTGGTGGACGCCACCGCTGGGTGGACGCCACCACTGGTGGACGCCACCGCTGGGTGGACGCCACCACTGGTGGACGCCACCGCTGGTGGACGCCACCACTGGTGGACGCCACCACTGGTGGACGCCACCACTGGTGGACGCCACCACTGGTGACGCCACCGCTGGTGAACGCCACCACTGGTGGACGCCACCACTGGTGGACGCCACCGCTGGTGGACGCCACCGCTGGTGGACGCCACCGCTGGTGAACGCCACCACTGGTGGACGCCACCACTGGTGGACGCCACCGCTGGTGGACGCCACCGCTGGTGAACGCCACCGCTGGGTGGACGCCACCGCTGGTGAACGCCACCACTGGTGGACGCCACCACTGGTGGACGCCACCACTGGTGGACGCCACCGCTGGGTGGACGCCACCACTGGTGGACGCCACCACTGGTGGACGCCACCACTGGTGGACGCCACCACTGGTGGACGCCACCACTGGTGGACGCCACCACTGGTGGACGCCACCGCTGGTGGACGCCACCACTGGTGGACGCCACCACTGGTGGTGAATATCATAATAAATGATGTTTATATTAAGTAACACAATCTCCAGAACTCATATTACAGCAGCCATCCTCCCCAGGAGCAACACTGGGGTCACAGAGCACCACCACCTCCCCCAGAGCAACACTGGGGGTCACAGAGCACCACCACCTCCCCCAGGAGCAACACTGGGGGTCACAGAGCACCACCACCTCCCCCTGGAGCAACACTGGGGGTCACAGAGCACCACCACCTCCCCCAGGAGCAACACTGGGGGTCACAGAGCACCACCACCTCCCCCAGGAGCAACACTGGGGGTCACAGAGCACCACCACCTCCCCCAGGAGCAACACTGGGGGTCACAGAGCACCACCACCTCCCCCAGGAGCAACACTGGGGGTCACAGAGCACCACCACCTCCCCCAGGAGCAACACTGGGGGTCACAGAGCACCACCACCTCCCCCAGGAGCAACACTGGGGGTCACAGAGCACCACCACCTCCCCCAGGAGCAACACTGGGGGTCACAGAGCACCACCACCTCCCCCAGGAGCAACACTGGGGGTCACAGAGCACCACCACCTCCCCCAGGAGCAACACTGGGGGTCACAGAGCACCACCACCTCCCCCAGGAGCAACACTGGGGGTCACAGAGCACCACCACCTCCCCCTGGAGCAACACTGGGGGTCACAGAGCACCACCACCTCCCCCAGGAGCAACACTGGGGGTCACAGAGCACCACCACCACCCCAGGAGCAACACTGGGGGTCACAGAGCACCACCACCTCCCCCAGGAGCAACACTGGGGGTCACAGAGCACCACCACCTCCCCCAGGAGCAACACTGGGGGTCACAGAGCACCACCACCTCCCCCAGGAGCAACACTGGGGGTCACAGAGCACCACCACCTCCCCCAGGAGCAACACTGGGGGTCACAGAGCACCACCACCTCCCCCAGGAGCAACACTGGGGGTCACAGAGCACCACCACCTCCCCCAGGAGCAACACTGGGGGTCACAGAGCACCACCACCTCCCCCAGGAGCAACACTGGGGGTCACAGAGCACCACCACCTCCCCCAGGAGCAACACTGGGGGTCACAGAGCACCACCACCTCCCCCAGGAGCAACACTGGGGGTCACAGAGCACCACCACCTCCCCCAGGAGCAACACTGGGGGTCACAGAGCACCACCACCTCCCCCAGGAGCAACACTGGGGGTCACAGAGCACCACCACCTCCCCCAGGAGCAACACTGGGGGTCACAGAGCACCACCACCTCCCCCAGGAGCAACACTGGGGGTCACAGAGCACCACCACCTCCCCCAGGAGCAACACTGGGGGTCACAGAGCACCACCACCACCCCCAGGAGCAACACTGGGGGTCACAGAGCACCACCACCTCCCCAGGAGCAACACTGGGGGTCACAGAGCACCACCACCTCCCCCAGGAGCAACACTGGGGGTCACAGAGCACCACCACCACCCCCAGGAGCAACACTGGGGGTCACAGAGCACCACCACCACCACCCCCAGGAGCAACACTGGGGTCACAGAGCACCACCACCTCCCCCGCGGGACCCTGGGTCAGCCACAGGTAACTCGACACAAGCGTCTCACTTAAGGTAAACAAACCATTAACCTCAATGGCCGGAGATGAGTTCCTCTCTCACCTGGTAATTGACGCTGACAGTGTAAGTGCGTCAAGTGGTCGCTGCCTCCCTCCCGTGTTAGAGCGCCATCTATGATAACCGTGCCTGTGGTGTTCCATTCCAATAGTCCGCCGGAGTGTACTGGTGGTGTGATGAGCCCTTCACACACACACACATATATGTTATACCCTGGTTGATACCTGGTTGATGGGCTGGGAGTTCTTCTACTCCCCAAGCCCGGCCCGAGGCCAGGCTTGACTTGTGAGAGTTTGGTCCACCAGGCTGTTGCTTGGAGCGGCCCGCAGGCCCACATACCCCCACAGCCCGGTTGGTCCAGCACTCCATGGAGGAAACAATCTAGTTTCCTCTTGATGTCCACGGTAGTTCCTGTACNCCCCATGTGCAGGTCATCAATAATCTGTGCGGGAATGTTGTTATTACAAAAGTGATGAGACCCCATTTTCTTTCCCCAGCGGGCAGGGAGAACTTGCGATAACCGCTGGTTGAAGTCATCACCTACCAGCGTCTCCTGTAGCACTATGATGTCAGTTTGGTGTTCACGGCGTACTGTATGATGTCATTATTCTATTGTGGACTCCGTGCAGTTCCATTGTAGTATAGTGAGATGTTCAAGAATGAATCTCTATTACTCCCTCATCTATCCATATCTCAACTATGGTATTTGTGCTTGGGTTCTACTACCCAAAATCATTACGTCCTCTAATTACTCAACACAAAGCTGCTATTAGGACAATATCCACTCTGGCCTCAGACATCACTCGGTACCCCTACTCAAATCTCTGAATATGTTAGATATTAAGTCACTGCACATTCTCTCATGTGTATCATACATATAAAAACGTTGAACTGTAATGCCAATCCTGAACTCAAAAGCTTCATTGCTGGTTGTAACAGAAACCATGAGCACCACACCAGAAATAAATACAGTTTTGATATTCCAAGAGTACGACTTAATCAAACTAGAAATGCTCTACAAATCAAGGGACCAGAATGTGGAATGACCTTCCCAACCATGTTAAAGACTGTACCTCTCTCAACCAGTTTAAGATTAAAACTAAACACTACCTAATAAATTCCCTGTAACCTACCTTACCACTCTAGTTCAACCCATGTCTGTTTATTTTTTAATCAACACTGTTTGTCGACCTATTGTATTTGTGCTGCTTTTTCAGTCATGTTCCCCCTTTTTTTTATCTTTATTTTATCTGTTCTCAACACATTTTATTCTTTATGCTCTATTAATATTAAGTTCTAGATAATAATGTTCTTCCTGCCCGAAATGCATTGCTTAATAGTGGCTTTAGGCATTGTATGTACTAGCTCTATCTATAATTCGATCATTCATGTAACCTCACTTGTATGTATATACCTTACCTGAATAAACATATTATTTATTTTATTTTATAATGTGATTATCCATCTTGAGGTTGTTTGTCTTCAGATGCGCTATGTACACTGTTATGTTCACTTGTGTTATGCATTCCATGCTGACTGGCGGTAGTGTTCAGTGGTGTTGCTATGTTCATTGGTGTTGTTGCAGTGTGCACGGTGCTGTTGCATGGTCCTGTGTTGCGCGTGTACTGGTGTCATGATATCATCGTTCTGCTGGCATGCTCTGATGTTATGTTATCATTGTGTGCTGTCTTTTACCTGGACAGCACTTGCTGTATCACCTGCTCCAGGCTCTGGCTTTTGGACCTGATGATATCTGCTTCAGCAGGATATCGAGAATTTATTCCTGGGAATTCTTGATCTGGCTAATGGCGGTCTCAAATTCTATTTTCTTTCGTATTATTTGTATGACTTGTGGATGATTCCGTATCACTAGATCAAGTATGGCTGTGATACGACTGCCTTACCTTTACTCTTGTCACCTCGTGTCACACACTTAAGTTGGTTTGTTCACGTGTTAGAATACATGCTTGCATTGTTTCACTAATTATCCTACAGTGTAGGCATCTAATTGATGTGTCTGGGCACTAGTAGCTGGGTACATTACACTTATTGTAAACAATGTCTAGTAAGCACACACACACACACATAGTGGCAACTATGGGCCTCATTTATACAACTGAATATTTTGTTTATAATTTGTTCACTTTATATTAAGATATGTTATCTTAATAATTTTAAGATAACATACCTTATATAAAGTATAATATATACCTCAATAAAAAATTAATTTTTAAAATTATTTACATAGCGAGCACAGCACTATGGACAACTATGATATCCTGATGTTCAATAACGAGGTATGTGAGTTTTAAACGTCTTGGCAACGTATGCTTAAATGTTCCTGGCACCACGAGGGAACACAGGCGCTTGGACTGGTTCATTATACTAAATTTCACTTATTAATTCCTTTAAACACAAAAGTGGGAGGCTATGGTATATCACTATGCTATATTGTTTAATATGTTGAGACACACTTTATGATATATCTAACTGTGTTTAGTTCCAGTATCAGTGAAATATTTCTAGATAATATTGTTTTCATCGGAGCTCGCCTCGTGTGCTCCTCCCCTCTCACACACTCCACCACAACCACAGTTTTTGTTTAATTTGCCCCAAGGGACAAGTTTATTGGGCAGCGTCACTCATCCTGTGAGTGGACACACCGCCATAGTGACAGTATTGGGCAGCGTCACTCATCCTGTGAGTGGACACACCGCCATAGTGACAGTATTGGGCAGCGCCACTCATCCTGTGAGTGGACACACCGCCATAGTGACAGTATTGGGCAGCGTCACTCATCCTGTGAGTGGACACACCGCCATAGTGACAGTATTGGGCAGCGCCACTCATCCTGGGTGGACACACCGCCATAGTGACAGTATTGGGCAGCGCCACTCATCCTGTGAGTGGACACACCGCCATAGTGACAGTATTGGGCAGCGCCACTCATCCTGTGAGTGGACACACCGCCATAGTGACAGTATTGGGCAGCGCCACTCATCCTGTGAGTGGACACACCGCCATAGTGACAGTATTGGGCAGCGCCACTCATCCTGTGAGTGGACACACCGCCATAGTGACAGTATTGGGCAGCGCCACTCATCCTGTGAGTGGACACACCGCCATAGTGACAGTATTGGGCAGCGTCACTCATCCTGTGAGTGGACACACCGCCATAGTGACAGTATTGGGCAGCGTCACTCATCCTGTGAGTGGACACACCGCCATAGTGACAGTATTGGGCAGCGTCACTCATCCTGTGAGTGGACACACCGCCATAGTGACAGTATTGGGCAGCGTCACTCATCCTGTGAGTGGACACACCGCCATAGTGACAGTATTGGGCAGCGTCACTCATCCTGTGAGTGGACACACCGCCATAGTGACAGTATTGGGCAGCGCCACTCATTCTGTGAGTGGACACACCGCCATAGTGACAGTATTGGGCAGCGTCACTCATCCTGTGAGTGGACACACCGCCATAGTGACAGTACTGGGCAGCGTCACTCATCTGTGAGTGGACACACCGCCATAGTGACAGTACTGGGCAGCGTCACTCATCCTGTGAGTGGACACACCGCCATAGTGACAGTACTGGGCAGCGTCACTCATCCTGTGAGTGGACACACCGCCATAGTGACAGTACTGGGCAGCGTCACTCATCCTGTGAGTGGACACACCGCCATAGTGACAGTACTGGGCAGCGTCACTCATCCTGTGAGTGGACATACCGCCATAGTGACAGTACTGGGCAGCGTCACTCATCCTGTGAGTGGACATACCGCCATAGTGACAGTATTGGGCAGCGTCACTCATCCTGTGAGTGGACACACCGCCATAGTGACAGTACTGGGCAGCGTCACTCATCCTGTGAGTGGACACACCGCCATAGTGACAGTATTGGGCAGCGTCACTCATCCTGTGAGTGGACACACCGCCATAGTGACAGTATTGGGCAGCGTCACTCATCCTGTGAGTGGACACACCGCCATAGTGACAGTATTGGGCAGCGTCACTCATCTTGTGAGTGGACACACCGCCATAGTGACAGTATTGGGCAGCGTCACTCATCCTGTGAGTGGACACACCGCCATAGTGACAATACTGGGCAGCGCCACTCATCCTGTGAGTGGACACACCGCCATAGTGACAATACTGGGCAGCGCCACTCATCCTGTGAGTGGACACACCGCCATAGTGACAGTATTGGGCAGCGCCACTCATCCTGTGAGTGGACACACCGCCATAGTGACAATACTGGGCAGCGCCACTCATCCTGTGAGTGGACACACCGCCATAGTGACAGTATTGGGCAGCGCCACTCATCTTGTGAGTGGACACACCGCCATAGCAGCATGTACAACACTCCCCAATAGGAAGAAAACCCGCTGGGTTGTTCATCCTGTCACTTGTACCCAGACACAGCTGGGACCTGCTTAACTGTCTCAAGTGAACAGCTCCTCAAACAAGAAAATTAACATCTGTCAACCCATAAAATCTTACGTTATCTTGCGGGTACAAAATGGGGGAATCTTTTAAGAACAGTATCAATATTTGACAAATAGTGTTTTCCTAACTCAAACAATGTGGGGTTTATTCTACACATATTTCTAATGTCTCTCAGGTGTTCACATCCACGTAGATAGTGGTCAAGGCGGTGTCCGTCACTCTCATCACAGATTCTGCAACTCCGCTGCTCAGCTGTTGTTTCCATTCCGAATCTCCATGGATATTTGTATCCAAGACAGATTCTCGCTATGACTGTAAGCAAAAAGCGCTATGACTGATTCTCTCCCGCGTCCACCTCCTCTTCGTCCATAATGATTGGGGTTGCCAGCTGCAACCATGTTGTACCATTTTACAGATTCGCTGATTTGTTCTTCTATCCTCCTTTCCTCAGTTACCTTGTCACGGTGATGTTGCCTGACAATACCTCTAATTTGTAGCAGAGTCTTGTGTATGAAGTATTCAATATGGTCTCCTTCAGCGCCTTCAGTAGCCAGCACATCTGCTCGTTCATTCCCACATATTCCAACATGGGAGGGGAGCCCCAACATGGGAGGGGATCCACAGAAACTTGACGACTCTTCCCTGGTTGATTAGTACCCTCACAGCTCTTTTAATTTCAGCGGCTATCGCAAGATTTTCTGCCCGATTTTTACTTAGGCTTTGTAGTGCTGCTTTTTGAATCAGTGCAGATCACTGCGTCATTAGTGTTCCGTTCAAGGAATCTTAACGCCATAACAATGGCAGTTAGCTCTGCTTGCGTTGAAGAGGCATAGTTCTCAATACGTGCTTTCTTTTTCATTTGTGTTGAAAGGGATTATTTCTAATCACAGTGTAAACTGCACCAGCCCTGCCATTGACAGGATTAGATGACCCGTCAGTGTAGATTTGATCTAGTTCATCTCCGGCTTCTTTATAAATTTCCTCGAGATACTTGTGCCTCATTTCTAGTGGTATCATGTTGGATTTTTTCGTTGCCATATCATTGATGATGATCTTGCACGAGTCATCCTCCCAGGGAAGTAACCTCTCTACAGGCAGGAGCTCACGGGCTTGCTCAAGCAGGTGAAGCTCTTCCAGGTAGCAGACTGATCTGTGATGCCATGTTTTGCTTCTCCTGTTTCCTCATGTTAGCAGCACAGAACTCATTTTTTTCTTGGCAATATCATTGTAATAGGGATCCGTGGCTATCCTAATTGCAAGCTTAGCATTCAGTCCATTAATTCTGCTTTTAACACTGGGAAGGGACAGCTCCTCTCGTAGATTAGACGATTTGGCAGTTCTTGGAACTCCAAGAATGATTGTCATGGATTCATTCTGAATGCTTTCGAGCCTTTTCATATCGTTTTGGGAGTAGGTGCACAGAACTGGTGCGGCATAGTCTATGACGGAGCGCACATAGGCTGTGTACATCATTTTAAGCACGGCAATAGAGGCTCCATGACCATTCCAGGTCATAGCTTTCAGTGCCCTGAGTCGACTTTTGCATGTTCCTATGAGTTGGTTGAGCTCCTCTTTCTTCCCCTTGTTAGAGCCGACAGTGACGCCAAGGTACCGATAGTGGTCAACCCATTCAAGTGTTACACCATTAATTTACAGTTCTTCATTTTCTCCCCTCTTGTGATGAGAGTATGCTATTGTCTTGTTTGTGGAGAGAGTGAAACCAAGCTCATTGCATTTCCTTCCAAGGAGTTCAATGGACTGTTTAATTTTTCCCAAGGTGGGAGCTTGTATTAGGACATCATCTGCATGTATCACTTGTTGTGTTCCTTGCGGAAAATCGATATTTACAATGGCGTTCATAAGTACATTGAATAGTGTAGGGCTTAAGACTCCGCCTTGGGGGGTCCCGAGTTGCATACTCATTGTTCTGGAGACTGCTCCACTGAAGCAGACCTTGGCTTTCCTCCCTGTGAGGGAGGTCATTCAACCCATTTCAAGAGCCTTCCCTTGACACCCATATATGCAAGCTCGTCCAGGATCGCTATTCCTTGTGCTTTGTCGAAGGCTTCTTTGATGTCAACAAATACAGAGTAACTAGCCGAGTCATTAGGCAAGTAATTAACTATACAGTTTGCTGTGCTCCGTTCTATAACAAATCACAGGGTGACCTACCTGTAGTGCTGGAGGGCGAGCCTGGTGGGGGTGGTGAGGGTGGAGGGTGACCTACCTGTAGTGCTGGAGGGCGAGCCTGGTGAGGGTGGTGAGGGTGGAGGGTGACCTACCTGTAGTGCTGGAGGGCGAGCCTGGTGAGGGTGGAGGGTGACCTACCTGTAGTGCTGGAGGGCGAGCCTGGTGAGGGTGGAGGGTGACCTACCTGTAGTGCTGGAGGGCGAGCCTGGTGAGGGTGGAGGGTGACCTACCTGTAGTGTTGGAGGGCGAGCCTGGTGAGGGTGGAGGGTGACCTACCTGTAGTGCTGGAGGGCGAGCCTGGTGAGGGTGGAGGGTGACCTACCTGTAGTGCTGGAGGGCGAGCCTGGTGAGGGTGGTGAGGGTGGAGGGTGACCTACCTGTAGTGTTGGAGGGCGAGCCTGGCGAGGGTGGAGGGTGACCTACCTGTAGTGCTGGAGGGCGAGCCTGGCGAGGGTGGAGGGTGACCTACCTGTAGTGCTGGAGGGCGAGCCTGGTGAGGGTGGAGGGTGACCTACCTGTAGTGCTGGAGGGCGAGCCTGGGGGCGTGGTGGTTGTAGTGGGTGACTGCCACTGTCAGCTCTCTGTTGATCGCCTTCCCCGCCAGCAGCGCCACCACAATGATGTGGTACTCCTCCCCGGCGGCCTTCTCCAGGTACCTGTACACACAGTACCAGTTATACCAGTCCCAGGTCACCCCAGGTCACCCCAGGTCACCCCAGGTCACCCCAGGTCACCCCAGGTCACCCCAGGTCACACCAGGTCACACCAGGTCACCCCAGGTCACACCAGGTCACCCCAGGTCACCCCAGGTCACACCAGGTCACCCCAGGTCACCCCAGGTCACTCCAGGTCACACCAGGTCACCCCAGGTCACCCCAGGTCACACCAGGTCACCCCAGGTCACCCCAGGTCACTCCAGGTCACCCCAGGTCACCCCAGGTCACCCCAGGTCACACCAGGTCACCCCAGGTCACCCCAGGTCACTCCAGGTCACACCAGGTCACCCCAGGTCACCCCAGGTCACACCAGGTCACCCCAGGTCACCCCAGGTCACCCCAGGTCACACCAGGTCACCCCAGGTCACACCAGGTCACCCCAGGTCACCCCAGGTCACCCCAGGTCACACCAGGTACCTGTACACACAGTACCAGTTATACCAGCCCCAGGTCACCCCAGGTCACCCCAGGTCACCCCAGGTCACCTCAGGTACCTGTACACACAGTACCAGTTTGTGCTGTACATGTACACCACACAGCTGAGGGTGTACATGTACACCACACAGCTGAGAGTGTACATGTACACCACACAGCTGAGGGTGTACATGTACACCACACAGCTGAGGGTGTACATGTACAGCACACAGCTGAGGGTGTACATGTACACCACACAGCTGAGAGTGTACATGTACACCACACAGCTGAGGGTGTACATGTACAGCACACAGATGAGGGTGTACAGGTACACCACACAGCTGAGGGTGTACAGGTACACCACACAGCTGAGGGTGTACATGTACACCACACAGCTGAGAGTGTACATCACACAGCTGAGGGTGGACATGTACACCACACAGCTGAGGGTGTATATGTACACCACACAGCTGAGGGTGTACATGTACACCACACAGCTGAGGGTGTATATGTACACCACACAGCTGAGGGTGTACATGTACAGCACACAGATGAGGGTGTACAGGTACACCACACAGCTGAGGGTGTACAGGTACACCACACAGCTGAGGGTGTACATGTACACCACACAGCTGAGAGTGTACATCACACAGCTGAGGGTGGACATGTACACCACACAGCTGAGGGTGTACATGTACACCACACAGCTGAGGGTGTACATGTACAGCACACAGCTGAGGGTGTACAGGTACACCGCACAGCTGAGGGTGTACAGGTACACCACACAGCTGAGGGTGTACAGGTACACCACACAGCTGAGGGTGGACATGTACACCACACAGCTGAGGGTGTACAGGTACACCACACAGCTGAGGGTGTACACCACACAGGTGAGGGTGTACATGTACACCACACAGGTGAGGGTGTACACCACACAGGTGAGGGTGTACATGTACACCACACAGGTGAGGGTGTACAGGTACACCACACAGCTGAGGGTGTACAGGTACACCACACAGGTGAGGGTGTACATGTACACCACACAGGTGAGGGTGTACACCACACAGGTGAGGGTGTACACCACACAGGTGAGGGTGTACACCACACAGGTGAGGGTGTACACCACACAGGTGAGGGTGTACACCACACAGGTGAGGGTGTACACCACACAGGTGAGGGTGTACATGTACACCACACAGGTGAGGGTGTACACCACACAGCTGAGGGTGTACATGTACACCACACAGGTGAGGGTGTACACCACACAGCTGAGGGTGTACATGTACACCACACAGGTGAGGGTGTACATGTACAGGGTAGTGTGGGGTCACACTGGGAGCAAGACAAACACACATAGTTCACAGTGCTGGTGTACTTGTGGCCCGCCTCCACCACACCCGCCATGTTGGGCCTCCTCCCTCTCTCTCACTCTCTCTCTCACTCTCGCTCTCTCTCACTCTCTCTCACTCTCGCTCTCTCTCACTCTCGCTCTCTCTCACTCTCTCTCACTCTCTCTCTCACTCTCTCTCACTCTCGCTCTCTCTCACTCTCGCTCTCTCTCACTCTCTCTCGCTTACACTCTCACTCTCTCACTCTCGCTCTCTCTCACTCTCTCTCTCACTCTCGCTCTCTCTCACTCTCTCTCACTCTCGCTCTCTCTCACTCTCTCTCTCACTCTCGCTCTCTCTCACTCTCTCTCACTCTCTCTCTCACTCTCGCTCTCTCTCACTCTCGCTCTCTCTCACTCTCTCTCGCTTACACTCTCACTCTCTCGCTCCCTCAGTGTCTCTCTCACTCTCCCAGCAGCAGCAGCAGCAGCAGCAGCAGCAGCAGCAGCAGCAGCAGCAGCAGCAGCAGCAGCAGCAGCAGCGTGCTGGGTGAGACGGGGTCGGGGTGTCGGGGACCCACCTGGCCGTGGTGATGTTGCCGCCGTGTTCGTGGATGTTGAAGAAGTTGTAGTCTGTCTGTGGGGAGTGGTAGAGGAAGTAGCGAGGCTGTGGGGCGGGCGTGGGCGGCGTGTGGGCGTCGTCCACCGCCCTCACCACCGTCACCGCCACCCCCGAGGGCGCCGCCGCGTACACCCGGGGCGGCCGACGGGGCTCCTCCAGGCGCAGCGTCCCTGTGGGAGGACACCAGGGGTCAGGGTAATATATAACTACTCCTCTACATATATACATATATATATAAGTATAATATATAACTTCTGTAACTCCAGTACATATATATATATATATATATTATATATATATATATATATATATATATATATATATATATATATATATATATATATATATATATAATGGTGTTATAGATAGCTTTAGCGCGAGTCTTCTCGTGCTAATTGTATAATGACTTTTCTTATATTTTGCTTCACTTGAGAAGAAAGTGGAAAATTATAAATTAGGTGTTAATGCCGTGTTGTATAGAGCGACGTTGGTGAGTGAGAGTTACCAGACGACAGTTGTGTGTGTGTGTTGAGGAGTGTTGCTGGACACTTGTGCCACGGTGCTGGCTACCCTGTATGTGACTGAGACCCCTGTCACTGTGTTGCTGAACCCTCTGTCACTGTGTTGCTGAACCCTCTGTCACTGTGTTGCTGAACCCTCTGTCACTGTGTTGCTGAACCCTCTGTCAGTGTGTTGCTGAACCCCCTGTCACTGTGTTGCTGAACCCTCTGTCACTGTGTTGCTGAACCCTCTGCCACTGTGTTGCTGAACCCTCTGTCACTGTGTTGCTGAACCCTCTGTCACTGTGTTGCTGAACCCTCTGTCACTGTGTTGCTGAACCCTCTGTCAGTGTGTTGCTGAACCCTCTGTCACTGTGTTGCTGAACCCTCTGTCAGTGTGTTGCTGAACCCTCTGTCAGTGTGTTGCTGAACCCTCTGTCACTGTGTTGCTGAACCCTCTGTCACTGTGTTGCTGAACCCTCTGTCAGTGTGTTGCTGAACCCTCTGTCACTGTGTTGCTGAACCCTCTGTCACTGTGTTGCTGAACCCTCTGTCACTGTGTTGCTGAACCCTCTGTCACTGTGTTGCTGAACCCTCTGTCACTGTGTTGCTGAACCCTCTGTCACTGTGTTGCTGAACCCTCTGTCACTGTGTTGCTGAACCCTCTGTCAGTGTGTTGCTGAACCCTCTGCCACTGTGTTGCTGAACCCTCTGTCACTGTGTTGCTGAACCCTCTGCCAGTGTGTTGCTGAACCCTCTGCCAGTGTGTTGCTGAACCCTCTGCCAGTGTGTTGCTGAACCCTCTGTCACTGTGTTGCTGAACCCTCTGTCAGTGTCTTGCTGAACCCTCTGTCACTGTGTTGCTGAACCCTCTGCCAGTGTGTTGCTGAACCCTCTGTCAGTGTGTTGCTGAACCCTCTGTCACTGTGTTGCTGAACCCTCTGCCAGTGTGTTGCTGAACCCTCTGTCACTGTGTTGCTGAACCCTCTGCCAGTGTGTTGCTGAAACCTCTGCCAGTGTGTTGCTGAACCCTCTGTCAGTGTGTTGCTGAACCCTCTGTCACTGTGTTGCTGAACCCTCTGCCAGTGTGTGTATCTGGAGAGCGGAGGCGGGGTATTGACACATTGTGATGATACAGTGTGTGTGGACTGGTCCATGATGATACAGTGTGTGTGGACTGGTCCATGATGATACAGTGTGTGTGGACTGGTCCATGATGATACAGTGTGTGTGGACTGGCCCATGATGATACAGTGTGTGGACTGGTCCATGATGATACAGGTGTGTGGACTGGTCATGATGAGGAAGGTGAACACGCTGTGTTTACCACTAGGTGTGGACGACGTGTACCTGGCAAGTGGAGTCACCGGCACTGATGGACGCTGCTCATGTACATGTATTGTCCCGCATGAAAGACACACTATTGTAAATAGTGGTGTATAATTTCAATTATATATATATATAGTGTTGAAGGTGTTAAAATATTGGTGTAGGTAATTGTGTATTGCTTATCACCTCCTTTGTTCATTACACTACTACTTGCCACGGCCTGTTCTTGAAAGGCTTACTTTCATGGTATGACTTGGGGAGTTGGTATAGAAGAAGAGGTTATAACAACATGACCCTGGTTACTGGTCCAAGTGGGCTGTAACAAGTGGCCCCTCTCTCCTGGGGGTGTCCGCCCCCTCTCTCCTGGGGGTTGTCCGCCCACTCTCTCCGGGGGGTGTCCGCCCCCTCTCTCCTGGGGGTGTCCGCCCCCTCTCTCCTGGGGGTGTCCGCCCCCTCTCTCCTGGGGGTGTCCGCCCCCTCCACTTCTGGGGGTGTCCGCCCCCTCTCTCCTGGGGGTGTGTCCGCCCCTCTCTCCTGGGGGTGTCCCGTCCCCTCTCTCCTGGGGGTGTCCGCCCCCCCCTCTCCTGGGGGGTGTCCGCCCCCTCTCTCCTGGGGTGTCCGCCCCCTCTCCTGGGGGTGTCCGCCCCCTCCACTCCTGGGGGAGGAGGGGACAGAAGAGTAATATCAGTACACACCAACACTGGTTGTCACACCACTACTGGTGGGACCAGGACCAACACTGGTGGGACCAGGACCAACACTGGTGGGACCAGGACCACCCTACTGGTGTCACACCACCACTTGTGGGACCAAGGACCCCCCACTGGTAGTGGACCAGGACCAACACTGGTGGGGAACCAGGACCACTCCACTGGTGGGACCTAGGACCACACCACTGGTGGGACCCAGGACGCCATCCACTGGTGTAGTACACCACTACCTGGTGGGAACCAGGACCACCACTGGTGTACACCACCACTGGTGGTACCTAGGACCACCACTGGTGGGACCAGGGACCACAACTGGTGTTACACCACCACTGGTGGGACCAGGACCACCACTGGTTGTTACAACCACCACGGTGGGGACCAGGACCACCACTTGTGGGACCAGGACCACCACTGGTGGGACCAGGACCACCACTGGTGATTACACCACCACTGGTGGGACCAGGACGACCACTGGTGGGACCAGGATCACCACTGGTGGGACAGGACCACCACTGGTGTTATCACCACCACTGGTGGGACACAGTGAACCCACCAGCTGGTGTTTACTACCACCACTGGTGGGACCAGGACGACCACTGGTGGGACCAGGATCACCACTGGTGGGACCAGGACGACCACTGGTGTTACACCACCAACTGGTGGAGACTCCAGGACCAAACACTGGTGGGACCAGGAACCACTCACTGGTGGGACAGGACCACCACTGGTTGTTACACCACCAACACTGGTGGGACCAGGACCACCCCACTGGTGTTACCACCACCACTGGTGGGCCCCGGACCACCACTGGTGGGACCAGGACACCACTGGTGGGACCAGGACGACCACTGGTTGAGGACCAGGACCACCACTGGTGGGACCAGGACCCCACTGGTGTTACACCACCACTGGTGGGACCAGGACCAAACTACTGGTGGGACCAGGACCACCACTGTGTGGACAGGACCACCACTGGTGTTACACCACCACTGGTGGGGACCAGGGGACCACACTGGTGTTACCACCACCACTGGTGGGACCAGGACCACCACTGGGGACCAGGACCACCACTGGTGGGACCAGGACCACCACTGGTGGGACCAGGACCACCACTGGTGTTTACACCACCAACTGGTGGGACCAGGGGACCACACTGGTGGGACCAGGACACCACTGGTGGGACCAGGACCACCACTGGTGTTTACACCACCACTGTGGGGACCCAGGACCAACACTGGTGCTACACCACCACTGGTGGGACCAGGACCACACTGGTGGGACCAGGACCACCACTGGTGTTATACACCACCACTGGTGGGACCAGGACGACCACTGGTGGGACCAGGACCACCACTGGTGGGACCAGGACCACCACTGGTGTACTACCACCACTGGTGGACCAGGACCACCCACTGGTGTCACACCACCACTGGTGGGACCAGGACCACCACTGGTGTCAACACAGTGATAAAATC
>WNGS01158265.1:31107-44253 GCA_020271785.1 Procambarus virginalis
AATGTCCCCAGGCGGGCCCGGATCTCTGACCAGGCCTCTCTGGTGGTAAGTGGTCTAGTCAATCAGACTGTTGGACGCGGCTGTGATTTGTACGCATTATATTAATAAAGCATAAATAATCATATAGTTTCTTATATTAATAGCCCAACTTGCTTTTAAAGTAGCCCAAAAAGTCGCAAGTAGCGAAATGGAAAATTTGGGAGCGTGGGGCTCTCAAAAGTAGCCCAATTCGCTACTTGTAGCCCAATCTGGCAACCCGGCAGCCAGCAGCCCTTGTCTTTCATATTCGTTATAGCAAAAGATTCGTTCAGTGTTTGTCGGGTAGGCTGCTCCATTATGACAATCTTGCTTTGTTTCAAATGTGTTCCATTTGTTTTGTATTTGTCACTTATATCTCAATAATGGAGCAGCCTACCCGACAAACACTGAACGAACCTTTATGGCATTTGTCCATTTTTCAAATTGTTTCAACAGTTCTTTTATTTTTCGTTTTTTATTTAAGAAACGTGGAGAAGACTACCTGTAGACCACTGAACGAACCTTTTTGACATTTGTACTGGTTTTCAAATTCTTAATTTTTTATTATTTATGTTTTTTTATGTAAGACAGATGGAGCAGCCTACCTGCCGACCACCGAACAAACCTTTTGCCATAAGACAAATGAAAATGAATATTGAACACATATGAAGAAAGAAAATTGTCATAATGGTTTGTTGAGTGTATGTAAGGTAGGCTGCTCCATTATTGAGACGTAATTGTCATAATGGTTTGTTGAGTGTATGTAAGGTAGGCTGCTCCATTATTGAGACGTAAATGACATAATGGTTTGTTGAGTGTATGTAAGGTAGGCTGCTCCATTATTGAGACGTAAATGACATAATGGTTTGTTGAGTGTATGTAAGGTAGGCTGCTACATTATTGAGACGTAATTGACATAAACACAAAACAAATGGAACACATTTGAAACAAAGAAAGATTGTTAAATAAATAAATAAATAAATAAATAAATAAATAAATAAATAAATGTTTATTTAGGTAAGGTACATACATACAAGATATTTTACAAAGAATGATGGAGTTATAGATAGAGCTAGTACATACAACGCCTAAAGCCACTATTACGCAAAGCGTTTCGGGAATGAAAAACATTAATGACTAAAGCTTAGCTAAATGTATTGTGGGGTTGAGTCCCTGAGCCATTATGTGCCTCTGTAACCCTTTCCACTACCGCCCACAACATGGGTATGGGGGGCATAATAAATGACCTAAACTAACTAAAGCTTAATACTAATTGAGTATAAAGAATAAAATGTGTTGAGAACAAATAAAAATAGAGATAAAAAAAGGGGGAACATGGCTGAAAAACGGCAAAAAAATACATTTGGTCGACAAACAGCGTTGTTTACAATAGCAGACATGTGTTGACAATAGAGGGGTAAGGTAGGTTACAGGGAGTTAATTACGTAGTGTTTAGTTTTAATCTTAAACTGGTTGAGAGAGGTACAGTCTTTAACATGGTTGGGGAGGTCATTCCACATTCTGGGTCCCTTGATTTGTAGAGCATTTCTAGTTTGGTTAAGTCGTACTCTTGGTATATCAAAACTGTATTTATTTCTGGTGTGGTGCTCATGGGTTCTGTTACAACCTTCAAGGAAGCTTTAAAGGTCAGGACTGACATTACAGTTCAGCGTTTTATATATATATATGATACACATGAGAGGATGTGCAGTTACTTAATATCTAACATATTCAGAGATTCTCAGAGAGATTCAGATTTTCCTGCCATTATGCCGCAGGAACTGTTCCCTGCTTATTTCTGTGCAGGGAGGGAGGAGGAGGATGCTGCATCACTCCACTTGTGAATTAGTTCTTCAGCCTTACCCTGGGGGTCTTTGTGAGCCGCAGTTTAGGTTCTGCCTCTTTAGCTATCTGAATTTTCGCCCATTCTTGTCTTGCAGACGTTTCTCTTCCAATAGAGCTGGTGAATTGAAGCCATTGTCTTTCCCGCTCTTTAATCTTCTCTTCCCTGGCTACTTGAGACAGTTTTAAACAGCTCTTGGTTGCTGTCAGTGGGATGACTCTGGTACTCTCTACTCATGTCCATTACATTTGCATTGAGTATCTTTATGTAATCGTTCTCATACCATTATATTTTCTTCTTCAGAGGGTTGCTTCGCCCAGTCGCACGGCGCGGAGCTCTAATACAGCTCTCAATTTGGTAATTAAGATCATCAACAAATGTATCAATATCTTCTGGGATTTGGTATTCCGTGAACCAGCCACTAATCCTGTTTTTGAAGTGCGGCCTCATATCTGGTCCTAGTGATAACCTTTTTCTTTTATTTGTCTCTTTCCTTTTCTTGCTCATGTCAAGGGTGGTAATCAGTGCCCAATGGTCACTACATAAACTGTGTACAATGTGTGTACTGGCATCTGTGTCCTGTGCATTCAGCCGGAGAGCATAGTCCAATCTTCCTCCTCTGAGGTGAGTTGGCTGTTCATCTCCCAGGACCCTGAAGTTTTCACTTCCCCTGACATAGAGTGACAGTTTCCGTCCATTGACATTGGGCTGATGACAGTTGGCACCAAAGTGTGGGTGTCTGGCATTAAGGTCACCGACCAGCAGGGTAGGTTCTTCATTAACAAATTCAGGCAGTGTGTCAAGGTCAAGTTTACTGGCACATATAGGTTGATTATATGTAGGGCATTATTGTTTAAGTGAAGGGTTACTCCCAGTGATTCATACTCATCCCCCATGTGCAGGTCATCAATAATCTGTGCGGGAATGTTGTTATTTACAAAAGTGACGAGACCCCATTTTCTTTCCCCAGCGGGCAGGGAGAACTTGCGATAACCGCTGAACCTTGGGTTGAAGTCATCACCTACCAGCGTCTCCTGTAGCACTATGATGTCAGTTTGGTGTTCACGGACGTACTGTATGATGTCATTAATTCTATTGTGGACTCCGTTGCAGTTCCATTGTAGTATAGTGAGATGTTCAAGAATGACTCTCTATTACTCCCTCATCTATCCATATCTCAACTATGGTATCTGTGCTTGGGGTTCTACTACCCAAAATCATTTACGTCCTCTTATTACTCAACACAAAGCTGCTATTAGGACAATATCCAACTCTGGCCCCAGACATCACTCGGTACCCCTACTCAAATCTCTGACTATGTTAGATATTAAGTCACTGCACATTCTCTCATGTGTATTATACATATATAAAACGTTGAACTGTAATGCCAATCCTGACCTCAAAAGCTTCATTGCTGGTTGTAACAGAACCCATGAGCACCACACCAGAAATAAATACAGTTTGATATTCCAAGAGTACGACTTAATCAAACTAGAAATGCTCTACAAATCAAGGGACCCAGAATGTGGAATGACCTTCCCAACCATGTTAAAGACTGTACCTCTCTCAACCAGTTTAAGATTAAAACTAAACACTACCTGATTAATTCCCTGTAACCTACCTTACCACTCATTGTCAACCCATGTCTGTTATTTTTTTAATCAACACTGTTTGTCAACCTTTTGTATTTGTGCTGCTTTTTCAGTCATGTTCCCCTTTTTTTTATCTTTATTTGTATTTGTTCTCAACACATTTTATTCTTTATGCTCTATTAATATTAAGTTCTAGATATTAATGTTCTTCCTGCCCGAAACGCATTGCGTAATAGTGGCTTTAGGCATTGTATGTACTAGCTCTATCTATAATTCGATCCATTCATGTAACCTCACTTGTATGTATATACCTTACCTGAATAAACATATTTTATTTATTTTATTTTTATAATGTGATTATCCATCTTGAGGTTGTTTGTCTTCAGATGCGCTATGTACACTGTTATGTTCACTTGTGTTATGCATTCCATGCTGACTGGCGGTAGTGTTCAGTGGTGTTGCTATGTTCATTGGTGTTGTTGCAGTGTGCACCGGTGCTGTTGCATGGTCCTGTGTCCTGTGTGGAGGGCGAGCCTGGTGGGGGTGGTGAGGGTGGAGGGTGACCTACCTGTAGTGCTGGAGGGCGAGCCTGGTGAGGGTGGAGGGTGACCTACCTGTAGTGCTGGAGGGCGAGCCTGGTGAGGGTGGAGGGTGACCTACCTGTAGTGCTGGAGGGCGAGCCTGGCGAGGGTGGTGAGGGTGGAGGGTGACCTACCTGTAGTGCTGGAGGGCGAGCCTGGTGAGGGTGGTGAGGGTGGAGGGTGACCTACCTGTAGTGCTGGAGGGCGAGCCTGGCGAGGGTGGAGGGTGACCTACCTGTAGTGCTGGAGGGCGAGCCTGGTGGGGGTGGTGAGGGTGGAGGGTGACCTACCTGTAGTGCTGGAGGGCGAGCCTGGTGAGGGTGGTGAGGGTGGAGGGTGACCTACCTGTAGTGCTGGAGGGCGAGCCTGGCGAGGGTGGAGGGTGACCTACCTGTAGTGCTGGAGGGCGAGCCTGGCGAGGGTGGAGGGTGACCTACCTGTAGTGCTGGAGGGCGAGCCTGGTGAGGGTGGTGAGGGTGGAGGGTGACCTACCTGTAGTGCTGGAGGGCGAGCCTGGTGGGGGTGGTGAGGGTGGACGGTGACCTACCTGTAGTGCTGGAGGGCGAGCCTGGTGAGGGTGGTGAGGGTGGAGGGTGACCTACCTGTAGTGCTGGAGGGCGAGCCTGGTGAGGGTGGAGGGTGACCTACCTGTAGTGCTGGAGGGCGAGCCTGGTGAGGGTGGAGGGTGACCTACCTGTAGTGCTGGAGGGCGAGCCTGGTGAGGGTGGTGAGGGTGGAGGGTGACCTACCTGTAGTGCTGGAGGGCGAGCCTGGTGGGGGTGGTGAGGGTGGAGGGTGACCTACCTGTAGTGCTGGAGGGCGAGCCTGGTGGGGGTGGTGAGGGTGGAGGGTGACCTACCTGTAGTGCTGGAGGGCGAGCCTGGTGGGGGTGGTGAGGGTGGAGGGTGACCTACCTGTAGTGCTGGAGGGCGAGCCTGGTGGGGGTGGTGAGGGTGGAGGGTGACCTACCTGTAGTGCTGGAGGGCGAGCGTGGTGAGGGTGGAGGGTGACCTACCTGTAGTGCTGGAGGGCGAGCCTGGTGAGGGTGGAGGGTGACCTACCTGTAGTGCTGGAGGGCGAGCCTGGTGAGGGTGGAGGGTGACCTACCTGTAGTGCTGGAGGGCGAGCCTGGCGAGGGTGGAGGGTGACCTACCTGTAGTGTTGGAGGGCGAGCCTGGTGAGGGTGGAGGGTGACCTACCTGTAGTGCTGGAGGGCGAGCCTGGCGAGGGTGGAGGGTGACCTACCTGTAGTGTTGGAGGGCGAGCCTGGTGAGGGTGGAGGGTGACCTACCTGTAGTGTTGGAGGGCGAGCCTGGTGAGGGTGGAGGGTGGAGGGTGACCTACCTGTAGTGTTGGAGGGCGAGCCTGGCGAGGGTGGAGGGTGACCTACCTGTAGTGTTGGAGGGCGAGCCTGGTGAGGGTGGAGGGTGGAGGGTGACCTACCTGTAGTGCTGGAGGGCGAGCCTGGCGAGGGTGGAGGGTGACCTACCTGTAGTGCTGGAGGGCGAGCCTGGCGAGGGTGGAGGGTGACCTACCTGTAGTGCTGGAGGGCGAGCCTGGGGGCGTGGTGGTTGTAGTGGGTGACTGCCACTGTCAGCTCCCTGTTGATCGCCTTCCCCGCCAGCAGCGCCACCACAATGATGTGGTACTCCTCCCCGGCGGCCTTCTCCAGGTACCTGTACACACAGTACCAGTTATACCAGCCCCAGGTCACCCCAGGTACCTGTACACACAGTACCAGTTATACCAGCCCCAGGTCACCCCAGGTCACACCAGGTCACCCCAGGTCACCCCAGGTCACCCCAGGTCACCCCAGGTCACCTCAGGTACCTGTACACACAGTACCAGTTATACCAGCCCCAGGTCACCCAGGTCACCCCAGGTCACCCCAGGTCACCCCAGGTCACCCCAGGTCACCCCAGGTACCTGTACACACAGTACCAGTTATACCAGCCCCAGGTCACACCAGGTCACCCCAGGTACCTGTACACACAGTACCAGTTATACCAGCCCCAGGTCACCCCAGGTCACCCCAGGTCACCCAGGTCACACCAGGTACCTGTACACACAGTACCAGTTATACCAGCCCCAGGTCACCCCAGGTCACCCCAGGTCACCCCAGGTCACACCAGGTACCTGTACACACAGTACCAGTTATACCAGCCCCAGGTCACCCCAGGTCACCCCCAGGTCACACCAGGTCACCCCAGGTACCTGTACACACAGTACCAGTTATACCAGCCCCAGGTCACACCAGGTCACCCCAGGTCACCCCAGGTCACACCAGGTACCTGTACACACAGTACCAGTTATACCAGCCCCAGGTCACACCAGGTCACCCCAGGTACCTGTACACACAGTACCAGTTATACCAGCCCCAGGTCACACCAGGTCACCCCAGGTCACCCCAGGTCACACCAGGTACCTGTACACACAGTACCAGTTATACCAGCCCCAGGTCACCCCAGGTCACCCCAGGTACCTGTACACACAGTACCAGTTATACCAGCCCCAGGTCACCCCAGGTCACACCAGGTCACCCCAGGTACCTGTACACACAGTACCAGTTTGTGCTGTACATGTACACCACACAGGTGAGGGTGTACATGTACACCACACAGGTGAGGGTGTACATGTACACCACACAGATGAGGGTGTACATGTACACCACACAGATGAGGGTGTACATGTACACCACACAGGTGAGGGTGTACATGTACACCACACAGCTGAGAGTGTACATGTACACCACACAGGTGAGGGTGTACATGTACACCACACATCTGAGGGTGTACATGTACACCACACAGCTGAGGGTATACATGTACACCACACAGCTGAGGGTGTACAGGTACACCACACAGCTGAGGGTGTACATGTACAGCACACAGCTGAGGGTGTACATGTACACCACACAGGTGAGGGTGTACATGTACACCACACAGCTGAGGGTGTACATGTACACCACACAGCTGAGGGTGTACATGTACACCACACAGCTGAGGGTGTACATGTACACCACACAGCTGAGGGTGTACAGGTACACCACACAGCTGAGGGTGTACATGTACACCACACAGCTGAGGGTGTACATGTACACCACACAGCTGAGAGTGTACATCACACAGCTGAGGGTGGACATGTACACCACACAGCTGAGGGTGTACAGGTACACCACACAGCTGAGGGTGTACAGGTACACCACACAGCTGAGGGTGTACAGGTACACCACACAGCTGAGGGTGTACATGTACACCACACAGCTGAGGGTGTACATGTACAGCACACAGCTGAGGGTGTACAGGTACACCGCACAGCTGAGGGTGTACAGGTACACCACACAGCTGAGGGTGGACATGTACACCACACAGCTGAGGGTGTACAGGTACACCACAAAGCTGAGGGTGTACAGGTACACCACACAGCTGAGGGTGTACAGGTACACCACACAGCTGAGGGTGTACAGGTACACCACACAGCTGAGGGTGTACACCACACAGCTGAGGGTGTACAGGTACACCACACAGCTGAGGGTGTACATGTACAGCACACAGCTGAGGGTGTACATGTACACCACACAGCTGAGAGTGTACACCACACAGCTGAGGGTGTACAGGTACACCACACAGGTGAGGGTGTACACCACACAGGTGGGGGTGTACATGTACACCACACAGCTGAGGGTGTACATGTACAGCACACAGCTGAGGGTGTACGCCACACAGCTGAGGGTGTACATGTACACCACACAGGTGAGGGTGTACACCACACAGGTGAGGGTGTACACCACACAGGTGAGGGTGTACAGGTGCACCACACAGGTGAGGGTGTACATGTACACCACACAGCTGAGGGTGTACATGTACACCACACAGGTGAGGGTGTACATGTACACCACACAGGTGAGGGTGTACATGTACACCACACAGGTGAGGGTGTACATGTACACCACACAGCTGAGGGTGCATGTACAGCACACAGCTGAGGGTGTACATGTACACCACACAGCTGAGGGTGTACATGTACAGCACACAGCTGAGGGTGTACATGTACACCACACAGGTGAGGGTGTACATGTACACCACACAGGTGAGGGTGTACATGTACACCACACAGGTGAGGGTGTACATGTACAGCACACAGCTGAGGGTGTACATGTACACCACACAGCTGAGGGTGTACATGTACACCACACAGCTGAGGGTGTACATGTACACCACACAGGTGAGGGTGTACATGTACAGCACACAGCTGAGGGTGTACATGTACACCACACAGCTGAGGGTGTACATGTACACCACACAGATGAGGGTGTACATGTACACCACACAGGTGAGGGTGTACATGTACACCACACAGCTGAGAGTGTACATGTACACCACACAGGTGAGGGTGTACATGTACACCACACATCTGAGGGTGTACATGTACACCACACAGCTGAGGGTATACATGTACACCACACAGCTGAGGGTGTACAGGTACACCACACAGCTGAGGGTGTACATGTACAGCACACAGCTGAGGGTGTACATGTACACCACACAGGTGAGGGTGTACATGTACACCACACAGCTGAGGGTGTACATGTACACCACACAGCTGAGGGTGTACACGTACACCACACAGCTGAGGGTGTACATGTACACCACACAGCTGAGGGTGTACAGGTACACCACACAGCTGAGGGTGTACATGTACACCACACAGCTGAGGGTGTACATGTACACCACACAGCTGAGAGTGTACATCACACAGCTGAGGGTGGACATGTACACCACACAGCTGAGGGTGTACAGGTACACCACACAGCTGAGGGTGTACAGGTACACCACACAGCTGAGGGTGTACAGGTACACCACACAGCTGAGGGTGTACAGGTACACCACACAGCTGAGGGTGTACATGTACACCACACAGCTGAGGGTGTACATGTACAGCACACAGCTGAGGGTGTACAGGTACACCGCACAGCTGAGGGTGTACAGGTACACCACACAGCTGAGGGTGGACATGTACACCACACAGCTGAGGGTGTACAGGTACACCACAAAGCTGAGGGTGTACAGGTACACCACACAGCTGAGGGTGTACAGGTACACCACACAGCTGAGGGTGTACAGGTACACCACACAGCTGAGGGTGTACACCACACAGCTGAGGGTGTACAGGTACACCACACAGCTGAGGGTGTACATGTACAGCACACAGCTGAGGGTGTACATGTACACCACACAGCTGAGAGTGTACACCACACAGCTGAGGGTGTACAGGTACACCACACAGGTGAGGGTGTACACCACACAGGTGGGGGTGTACATGTACACCACACAGCTGAGGGTGTACATGTACAGCACACAGCTGAGGGTGTACGCCACACAGCTGAGGGTGTACATGTACACCACACAGGTGAGGGTGTACACCACACAGGTGAGGGTGTACACCACACAGGTGAGGGTGTACACCACACAGGTGAGGGTGTACAGGTGCACCACACAGGTGAGGGTGTACATGTACACCACACAGCTGAGGGTGTACATGTACACCACACAGGTGAGGGTGTACATGTACACCACACAGGTGAGGGTGTACATGTACACCACACAGGTGAGGGTGTACATGTACACCACACAGCTGAGGGTGCATGTACAGCACACAGCTGAGGGTGTACATGTACACCACACAGCTGAGGGTGTACATGTACAGCACACAGCTGAGGGTGTACATGTACAGCACACAGCTGAGGGTGTACATGTACACCACACAGGTGAGGGTGTACATGTACACCACACAGGTGAGGGTGTACATGTACACCACACAGGTGAGGGTGTACATGTACAGCACACAGCTGAGGGTGTACATGTACACCACACAGCTGAGGGTGTACATGTACACCACACAGCTGAGGGTGTACATGTACACCACACAGCTGAGGGTGTACATGTACAGCACACAGCTGAGGGTGTACATGTACAGCACACAGCTGAGGGTGTACATGTACACCACACAGCTGAGGGTGTACATGTACACCACACAGGTGAGGGTGTACATGTACACCACACAGCTGAGGGTGTACATGTACACCACACAGGTGAGGGTGTACATGTACAGCACACAGCTGAGGGTGTACATGTACACCACACAGCTGAGGGTGTACATGTACACCACACAGCTGAGGGTGTACATGTACACCACACAGCTGAGGGTGTACATGTACAGCACACAGCTGAGGGTGTACATGTACAGCACACAGCTGAGGGTGTACATGTACACCACACAGCTGAGGGTGTACATGTACACCACACAGCTGAGGGTGTACATGTACACCACACAGCTGAGGGTGTACATGTACACCACACAGCTGAGGGTGTACATGTACACCACACAGCTGAGGGTGTACATGTACACCACACAGGTGAGGGTGTACATGTACACCACACAGCTGAGGGTGTACATGTACACCACACAGGTGAGGGTGTACATGTACACCACACAGGTGAGGGTGTACATGTACAGCACACAGCTGAGGGTGTACATGTACACCACACAGCTGAGGGTGTACATGTACACCACAGAGCTGAGGGTGTACATGTACACCACACAGCTGAGGGTGTACATGTACACCACACAGGTGAGGGTGTACATGTACACCACACAGCTGAGGGTGTACATGTACACCACACAGGTGAGGGTGTACATGTACACCACACAGCTGAGGGTGTACATGTACACCACACAGCTGAGGGTGTACATGTACACCACACAGGTGAGGGTGTACACCACACAGGTGAGGGTGTACACCACACAGGTGAGGGTGTACATGTACACCACACAGGTGAGGGTGTACATGTACACCACACAGCTGAGGGTGTACATGTACACCACACAGGTGAGGGTGTACACCACACAGGTGAGGTGTACACCACACAGGTGAGGGTGTACACCACACAGGTGAGGGTGTACACCACACAGGTGAGGGTGTACACCACACAGGTGAGGGTGTACACCCACAGGTGAGGGTGTACACCACACAGGTGAGGGTGTACATGTACACCACACAGGTGAGGGTGTACATGTACACCACACAGGTGAGGGTGTACACCACACAGGTGAGGGTGTACACCACACAGGTGAGGGTGTACACCACACAGGTGAGGGTGTACACCACACAGGTGAGGGTGTACACCACACAGGTGAGGGTGTACACCACACAGGTGAGGGTGTACACCACACAGGTGAGGTGTACACCACACAGGTGAGGGTGTACACCACACAGGTGAGGGTGTACACCACACAGGTGAGGGTGTACATGTACACCACACAGGTGAGGGTGTACACCACACAGGTGAGGGTGTACACCACACAGGTGAGGGTGTACATGTACACCACACAGCTGAGGGTGTACATGTACACCACACAGGTGAGGGTGTACACCACACAGGTGAGGGTGTACACCACACAGGTGAGGGTGTACACCACACAGTGAGGGTGTACACCACACAGGTGAGGGTGTACACCACACAGGTGAGGGTGTACACCACACAGGTGAGGGTGTACACCACACAGGTGAGGGTGTACATGTACACCACACAGGTGAGGGTGTACATGTACACCACACAGGTGAGGGTGTACATGTACACCACACAGGTGAGGGTGTACATGTACACCACACAGGTGAGGGTGTACACCACACAGGTGAGGGTGTACACCACAGGTGAGGGTGTACACCACACAGGTGAGGGTGTACACCACACAGGTGAGGGTGTACACCACACAGGTGAGGGTGTACACCACACAGGTGAGGGTGTACACCACACAGGTGAGGGTGTACACCACACAGGTGAGGGTGTACACCACACAGGTGAGGGTGTACACCACACAGGTGAGGGTGTACACCACACAGGTGAGGGTGTACATGTACACCACACAGGTGAGGGTGTACACCACACAGGTGAGGGTGTACACCACACAGGTGAGGGTGTACACCACACAGGTGAGGGTGTACACCACACAGGTGAGGGTGTACACCACACAGGTGAGGGTGTACACCACACAGGTGAGGGTGTACACCACACAGGTGAGGGTGTACACCACACAGGTGAGGGTGTACACCACACAGGTGAGGGTGTACACCACAGGTGAGGGTGTACACACACACAGGTGAGTGTGTACCACCACAGGTGAGTGTGTACACCACACAGGTGAGGGTGTACACCACACAGGTGAGGGTGTACACCACACAGGTGAGGGTGTACACCACACAGGTGAGGGTGTACACACACAGTGAGGGTGTACATGTACAGGGTAGTGTGGGGTCACATTGGAGCAGCACAAACACACATAGTTCACAGTGCTGGTGTACTTGTGGCCCGCCGCCACCACACCCGCCATGTTGGGCTCCTCCCTCTCTCTCACTCTCTCTCTCACTCTCTCTCACTCTCGCTCTCTCTCTCACTCTCTCTCTCACTCTCGCTCTCTCTCACTCTCGCTCTCTCTCACTCTCGCTCTCTCTCACTCTCGCTCTCTCTCACTCTCTCTCGCTTACACTCTCACTCTCTCACTCTCGCTCTCTCTCACTCTCTCTCTCACTCTCGCTCTCTCTCACTCTCTCTCTCACTCTCGCTCTCTCTCACTCTCTCTCTCACTCTCTCTCGCTCTCCTCACTCTCTCTCACTCTCTCTCTCACTCTCGCTCTCTCTCACTCTCGCTCTCTCTCACTCTCTCTCGCTTACACTCTCACTCTCTCGCTCCCTCAGTGTCTCTCTCACTCTCCCAGCAGCAGCAGCAGCAGCAGCAGCAGCAGCAGCAGCAGCAGCAGCAGCAGCAGCAGCAGCAGCAGCAGCGCAGAGCAGCAGCGCATGATGTTGGGTGATGGTGAGACGGGGTCGGGCGTCGGGGACCCACCTGGCCGTGGTGATGTTGCCGCCGTGTTCGTGGATGTTGAAGAAGTTGTAGTCTGTCTGTGGGGAGTGGTAGAGGAAGTAGCGAGGCTGTGGGCGGGCGTGGGCGGCTGTGGGCGTCGTCCACCGCCCTCACCACCGTCACCGCCACCCCCGAGGGCGCCGCCGCGTACACCCGGGCGGCCGACGGGCTCCTCCAGGCGCAGCGTCCC